>CAAKHF010020055.1:0-10743 GCA_901007745.1 Hippocampus kuda | reverse complement strand
TTCATTTATTAGCATGCAAAGCGCATTCCTTTTTTTTTTTGTACAAACTGAGCAAAGGGAAGACGTGACTCATGGTTGCTAATATGCTTGGAGCCTGAACTGCAGAATTAGCCGAAGGGTCATTAAAAACAAAACAAACAATCAATCAAATAAATAAATAAATGTTCAAATGTGTAATTGCGTGCCGCACGTTTCAAGATGCATTTTCATTTGCCACCTCTTCAGGAACGTGACAATGGACCCTGTGGCTAACAGTGTTTTTGAGATGCTGAACAGGGTGGAACACTCGCGCTGTCCTCTTCAGCTGTGATGGCGGAGGCTGGCACTTTTCAAGCCACTTACTTTCAGTTTGCACATTTGTTGTTTTTATGCAACCATAGCCAGTGGTGCTATGCTTCAAACACTGAGGGACATACATTCAGACCCACCTGCCATCCTGTTGGTGAAATCCGCAAATTATTGAGTACACTTAAATCCAATTATCTCCATTGAAATACATTTAAAGTTCCATTAATCCTTGCCAGATGCGCAAAACCCACCGCAGTTTTCATGTTATATGGTTTTAATGAAGAAAAATAGTACTGCATTGTAAATTATCAATGTATAGACACAATTAGGAAAATAAACGGCTTTTATGAATTGTAATTAAGGCAAAAAGTCTGAACCACACAAACACACACACACACACACACACACACACACACACGTGCATTTTTTTTTTTTTTGTGTGTGCATACTTCTAAGGTAGGAGTGCCCATTACTTTGATCGACCAGTAGATCAAGGACTGGACCAAATCGATCCGAGGGGTGTAGAGGGAAAAAAAAAAAAAAAAACATTTGTGTCTCTGAGCATGTTAGTAATATATTTTTTGTGTTAATGCACACTGCAACCTAATCATTCTATCAGTCTCAATTTCACAAAAAGTATTTAAAAAAAGAAAAGAAAATAAAGCAGGTCATCTTTAACTGTCCGTGTTTTATTTTATGTGTTGTGTTTATTATTTTACTTTATGTTAACTGTTTTGTTAAGCGCTTTGTTACAGCTGCCGCTGTTGTGAAAGCGCTATATAAATCAGCATGTATTGTATTGTATTGTATTTAACCGACGGTGACGTCAGACTGTGACACCGGAAGTTGTTAGTGCTCAGCAGTCTGCAGTTGGAGCTTGTGATCAGAGTTGCTGCGCTATATCTTTTATTGTTATCATTATTCTCATTCAGAGTTTGTTTTGTACAATACACAGAGGGGACGGGCAAAGAATGGGAATCTGGAGGGCCGAGAGAAGCATTTTAAAATGGTACGCGTGAGCTACGATGGTTAACAGGCTGCCTAAGTGCATAGCATGCCTTAGCGTCAGGCTATTGCTCATCAAGGCATGTGTGTGTACGTGGGTGCGTGCATATGCGCGCATGCGTGGTAACGGCTCGATCGCGGAAGGTTGGTTGATCGAAAAGTAGGTCTTTGGTCAAAAAAGTTTGGGCACCCCTGTTCTAAGGGCTGTGGTCGAGATGAGTGACTTTTGTGGAGTCTCCTCCATGCTCTTTGTGAGTGTTTTCATTTTGGAAATTTATGATTGAGTGTTTATCCCATTCAATAGCAAAGTGCATTGTGACGGTGGCCCTCCGTGTCCATATGTGAGGGCATTACAATATCAAATGGTTGTGTACCTGAAGCTTGCTTGTAACTAAAATTTTTGCAACATCAACCAAAAAAATAATAATAAAATTAAAAATTTGACATAGCAATGGATTATAGCAAAACCTAATAAATAAATAATAATAAACTCAACAAGTTGGGGAATTTATAAGTCAAAGAACCTCAATAGTGTCAAAACTAGGGCCCACCCTACCAAATTGGCAGAGATTGTCTCTTAAAATCAGCAAAAATCTGCACGTTTTAGTCATTTTTGCAGATTTTTGTTGACATTAACACATCACAATGTAAGAAAAACAATGAAGTTGAAACACCCCTCTGAAAAAAAAAGATCAGGGAAAAAAAATAAAAATAAAAATCCTCCGATGTTTGTTGTTTTTTTTGTCTTGGTTGTAAATCTAAACAAATACAAAAGGACAAACTAAGTAAAACTGTCAAATGATCTGCCTGTTATTCATATCTATTGTTGTTAAGGGACAAAAAGTAATCGGTTATTGGAATTTTATTCTGCCAAATATTCCAAATTGCTCAGGCTCTACTAAAAACACATGAACGGAGGTTTGTATAATCTCAGCAGCATAAAGAGAATTTCTGTTTTGCGACAAAAATACATTACGTTCCACCCCCAAAAAAATCTCCCCCCCCAAAAAAAAACTAATTTAACGGGGTACGCGAACAGTGAACCGTGATGTATAATGGGGGTTGACTGACCTCCTTTCCTGGAGCCTGTGCTAGTACTTGCTGCCAGTGTGAACGGCTGGGCCCAGAAGTGCCGGCGGTAATTAGGGCTGACATGATATTTATGTAACCTCCAAGCCTCACAAACCAGATGCAATTATAGGCTCCTGGTCCCCGTGACCCCCGTTCCTGTAGCATAGCGCTGCAGTCCGGCATGTGAGTCTGGTTTTGCAATGTCACTGGTGGGGTGGGGGTTGAACTCTGGGGGGGTGTTGGGGTTTGGCGGTGGTAGGGTGTCGCGGGAGTTTCATTTCACAGCTCCCCGCGATGGTCTGCTACCGCCGCATAATCTAAAGTGACGGGCACTTGAGCGGAGAGGGCGTAGAGCCCCCCCCCCACCCCCAATTTCCGCAAGGACTCCTCGGCAGGGGCAAGCGAGAAAGCCGAGGGCCCGGGCAGCAGACTTATTGTGGTCCGGCGAGAGAGAAAGAGAGAGAGCGGGATGGGGGCCTCATTACAACGCTTAACTGCACTCACAGGCCCTCATCAAGCCACCACACCAGTGACTTAAATCTAAACAGACAATAAAAAGAGGCTGCCGTGTGAGTAAAAAGGACTCCATCTTGGACTCTCAGCATTGTAATGGCTACTTTATGGCGCTGCAAGACAAACAGATATCCGTAAATACTGACGTTTTGCTACAATGGCTCACTTTGAGGGGAACATTTAAAGCGATTCCGGCGCGCAGTAATGAGAGTGAATGCGCGGCTAGACAAATGCAATAAAAGCTGAGTAGCGTTAGATGCCTCGGTCATACAACAATATGCAGGGTGGTTGAGTGGTAGGGGTTGAATGATGAGACATCGCAAGCCACATAATGCTGTCGGGAGACTAAACAAGATAAAGAAAAATCCCGGTTGGCTCGGCAGCGAGGCTTGCGATGCCAAATGATGCACTTGATGGAGACAATTAAAGAGCAAATCAATGCTTAAGCCTCACGGATATTCTTTGAGGAGGAGAAGACATCAACCACAAGGGCTAAAAAAATGCAAAGCTCAAATGTTTGCAGAGGAGATGGGGAGAGATTTGGAGGTGTCCCTTGATAGAACCCTTGTGATCAGGGCTGGATTTAAACCATCCAATTTTGAAACTGCTTTTCCTGCTCAGAGTCGCGGAAAGCTGGAGCCTATCCCAGCAGACTTTGGCCAAAAGGCTAACTACACCTGGACTGGTTGCCAGTCAATCGCAGGGCAAATATAGAGGCCAAGTGCCCATTTCTGACTTAAATCCTATCTCCAGTTTTAAATTTTTATTCATTTTCCATGTACGAAGTATATTTTAACTGACACACATCTAACAGCATGTCATACATAAAGCATATTTGACAATAAAGATGACCTTGACCTTGACATCAGTCAGTACTTATGCTTAACGGAAGAAATAAAACTCATCAGCAGACATCCAAATTGCAAGTAAAGTGCCAATTTCAGGCAGTGACAAAACAGGATTAAAAAAAATAATAATACATATAATTGATCGAAATATTAAGGGTGAAATTACTGTACGTTTCATCGGGCTAAGCGGATTCTCACTTATGAACAGCCCATATTTAACGTTTATACAATAAATGTATCAAACTTTGACCCAAAACGGTTGAATATACTTTCAATAGATCTTAGAACATTAAAAATAAAGAATTGACAGAGGATTTGTTTGGACTGGAAGTCTGCATGTGGCGAAGACACCCCCCCTAACTTCCACTAACAACCCAGACTCAAGTTTGCTCCTCCTCTATTAGTCAATACATATCACTTCAATATCCCTCTTTGACACCAATTCCTGTACTACTTCCCGATTTAGACACGACTTTGGTAAAATCTTTGTTACAGAAAATGCACCAAAAATCGTAAAAAAGGTACATTTTTAGCAAACACCAAACAGAACTGTGAATATGACAGATATGGGACATGCATCGGGTTTAGAGCCACATTTGGAACAGGCCTGATTCGATTCTCAGACATCTAGTTCCATTCATTGTTTTTTTTTTTTTTTTTTTTATGCTGCCATGAATTAAGATACTTGGGGTGGGGGGGATCTGAATTGTGTCACTTGAAGCGCCCAGAGGAAGCACGTTTTTTCCCCCCTTACCGGAACACTTGCCCATAATCACTGAAGCTTCTGTATTGTTTAAAATAACGCCGAGTGGCCGGGTGAGCCGCAATCAGCGCTGAATGGTATGTGTGATGGTCTACAGCAGCGAGCCCGCCAATTTGCAAATTGTTGCCATGAGGTTGAAGTGTAAGGACCAGTCTCATTCTGCCTTGTCCCGTCATTGACGGTGCACTCACAGCCACTCATCTGCATACATCAGCATACACTCTTTGTGTGTCCACTCTACATTTGTGCTTGTGGGTTGGTGAGTGTATTCAAGAGGAAGACTAATGGCTGGATCCCGCTCACTTAACCGCAACCTTGTAACGGAGTACAAATACTTCATGTTTCTGTACTTTTTTTTTAGGTTTCTGGCATCTATTTAACTACATTTCTACATACATTTCATTTTACTCGAATACATTTCCCCCCAAACCTCCTTGGTTGCTGCAAATTCAAATGACAAGAAATTGTTTGTCGACTAAATGCCTGAACCGCTGAGCAAAAAGCAGAAGAATAGCGCTGCCAGTTGAGAGCGAGACGTGCAATTTACCCCTGTGGCGTACTGACAAGATGAAAGGTACCTGCTGCTGACTCTGCTTCTCACACATCTCCAGCAGCAGATACCAACCAAAACGACTCCAATGGTGGTGATAAGGAAATTAATGTGACACACCCGTGGGCATATGAACAGGAATGATTTTTGTCCATTGGATGAAGTGCCTCTTATGTCTCCCTAAAGTGACACAAATATTGTCATTCAAAAAAACTCCATCCAATGTAAAGAAGTACATCAAGGTAGGTTCATTGAATGTCTATAAATCCAATGAAGTCAAAGTGTCAATGTTGTTTTTGTTATCAAGGTTTTCATCTAAAAAGGATGGATTAAAGCTAGTGTAATCTTTTCATATGCTAATTTGGATTTAACACATATCCACAACTTTATCCTGGATTTGCCTGGTTTGTTCCTTGGTCTTCATGATGCCGTTGGTTCCCCAATATTCTTTAACGGAATTCTGAGACCATCACAGAGTAGGGGCATTTACAAATTATACTGAGACTAAATTACACAGAGGTGGGCTCTATTTATCATCATGAAATTTAGGTCAACATGAAATGTGGCAAAAGCTCAAAGGTTCAAGGGGCCGAAAACTTGTAGGCCAGTGTATCTACAGTTGACCTCCGCCAGCAAGAATCCAGAATAATTGACAGTGATTGTTTTCAAGTGATATACCATGATTTTACCAGTCCGGCCCAGATGGAAGTAAAATAGATTTCCCTTAATGCGGCCCCTGAGCTAAAATTAATTTGACACCCCTGCTCTGTGGCAAACCCTGTCGGGAGCAACCAATGATCGCAAAAACTCAAGTATAATTTACAATAATTTACAAGGTGACTTCTACCAAAGTCATTCCCAAAACATTTATAACATAAGAACTACTTTGACCCATATATCCCTTTCTGGTCTTTGGTACAAGACTGCTTACCAGCCTGGTTGGTGGTGATGTTGACTGAGGAGTATTGCGGTGAGTAGGGGCTTTGGTCCGACACACCGTTGACTGCCTGCACCTCGAATGTGTACTGCGTGTGGGCCAGCAGGTCACTGATGTACACTCGCGGCTCCGTCAGACCCAGCTGGCGAGGCAGGAACTGGACGTTGTCGCCGCAGCGTGTGCAGCCTCCGCGGCCACCGCCGCAACTCTTGCAGATGATGTTGAAGACGACGTCCTCGCGGCCGCCCGAATCCCGGGGGCTCATCCACTCCAGCATGACTGAGGTCTCGTTCACACTGGAGATGACGTTTTGCGGAGCCGAAGGGACCGCTGCGGGATGCAAGAGATTCTCGAGTGAGTGTGAGTATATTTACATGACAACTTTGGGAGCATCTGAGAAGTAGCAAAGAGCATGCCTTGCCAGTAGCTGGTGATGGTCCCAGTAAAGAAATAACACCAAAGTCTTTTCAATACTTTCAAACCACTAACTGATTCATATAATATGTTTGTGCATTTTCCGCACATTTTGAAATAATGTTCTAAATAACAAAATGGATCAAAATGTGCATATTTTTATTTTTAAATGTGTTTAATCACTTAATCTAAGAAAACTTTGACAATAAAAAAAAAAACTGTTTTAAGTTAATAGTAAGTAGAGCTAAAATCAGAATACAGTAAAAAAGTGCAGCTAATCCATGTGATTGTTATTGTACCCTGATTGAAACAGTTCTACCTTGAATAGTTATCATATTTTCCGGATTATAAATCACTCCAGAGTATAAATCAAACCAGACATAAAATTCATAATAAAGAAAAAAAAACCCTATACAAGCCGCACTGGAGTATAAGGAGTGCAAGTCACATTTTGGGGGAAATGTATTTGATAAAATCCAACACCAAAAATAGACGTCATCTTGAAAGGCAATTTAAAATAAAAATAAAATTGATGCTGAATAAGTACACAATATGCTAACATTACATATCGCTGAAACAACGAACTGAGAACGTGCCTGGTATGTTCACATAATATATGAAGAGTTATTCAGATACCAATAGCACAAAGAACATGCTAACAAGTTTACCAAACCATCAGTGTCACTCCAAATCACTCAATCCAATGAAATCTTCATCCTCCATGTTGCTTTTAAACAACTCCACCAATTCCAGAGGTAGAAAATGCGGCACAACTTCTTCTACGTCGCGTACATCAGACTCATCGTCAATTTATCAACACAGGCCAAGAGCGCCCTCTTGTGGTTTAATGTGAAAATAACATGTGAAATGACATAATCATGTGTTAATAATTTCACACAAGTCGCTCCAGAGTATAAATCGCACCTCTGCCCAAACTATGAAAAAAATTGCGACTTATAGTCCAAAAATATGGTCCTGTCAATTTGAGTGTATGTTTTTTTTTCTATACTGTATTTTCGATTGTTTGGCAACTAGCCCAGGGTGTAGCCTGGCTTCTTTCTTTCAAAGTCAGTCTTGGATGGATTTTCTAAAGAAATCAAGCACCTTCCAAATAACTCCCAAAATATCAGTCAGTCACTTTTACAGTAGCAACAGCGCACTGATTTGATCCATACTAGAACTCTCCAAGGGCTAGGCTGCCATCTTCCCTCAGGACGTCCATTCACTGGATCCGATTTTCTGAGCTGATGCCCACATTGAAGAGTTTCATTCACATTTTTCCAATGGAGCAGCATCATGAAGAGTGATTTGGGGGGTTCCGCCCACACATTGACTGACTGGCAGGCCAAACACACAATTCTGTTTATCTTTTTTCCGGCGTGTGCACCTAACCATGGAGGATGGCTAATGAGGTAAACAATTGGACTCCTCCCACAGACCTGAATTGACAGTTCATTTAGGCGCTGGCATCGAACGCAAATCCAGCTTTGGGAAGAAGGCCCCCTTCTTGGTTGCCTCTGCGACATGGAAACACAGGACCTCTTCGGAAATCTCAATCATTCAAGGTCTCAACGCAGGTTGAATTTACAGTAACGCTCTCTTTGTTTTTAATGTTAAATGGTAATCCATGGAGATTTAAAACAGTAACGGGCTAATTTTGACAAAGTAGGAATAGAAAATACTGTAAAGTTGTGAGAAAAATAAATACCCATGTTAGGTACAGACTAGGGCTGAGCAATTTTGAGAAATAAGATTATTTCTGCAATTTTTTTCTCCTCAATATTGTGATTGCAATTTAATAAGCGATTATATTTTCAAGGTTCTTATCCCATTAATTTTTAACAAGCACTTAATCTTTACTACAATAAACAATAACAACATTATTATAAATAAAGGTATTGGTCTCACAAGTTAGCCTTATATGAAAATATAAGCATGTAACATTTAATATGAAATGTTCATTTATTAATTTGAGTTGTTAAACACTTTATTAAAAACTTTCGACACTATATCACCGGATTATGCACATTTACATACTTTATACTTCATACAAAAAGGTTATTATCTAAAATTAATTTTTTGGTCTTTTTTGCAGCCTTTGCAATTATGAAAATTGTATTGTACCATATTGATTACCAGTCATTTTTCAGCCCTAACCCAGGCTGTTCCATACGCAGGAAGAAGAAGAACGAGAAGACACACACGTCAAATCTTCTTAAGTACAGTAACAAATTATGAGTACTTGGTTACTTTCCACCACTGACTAATACCCGCTTGCGCTTTGGTGGGCCCCGATTTCATCATGCCTGGGTTTCTGCTGCGCAAAACGCGAGCGACGTGACGCCGCTGCTCTCTCCGGTTCACAACAGCTGCTTGATTCCCAGTGCCGGACTTATGCAAATCCCCTTTGTTGTGGGGAGCCTTCATCTTATCCTTTCAGTGCAACCAGAAGGGAGTGACGAAAACACAACGCTACCAAAATGTTGAAAGGCGATGTTTTTTTTCTCTTCCTTGCTCGCTTTTGTTTTAGCTATACCAATCCTCCCCCAACCATCGACCTCCGCCGTCATCCCTGCGTTCCTTCCTCTCGGCTGAAAATTCACATTCAAATTCCGAGCCACCTCATTGGCATGACAAGAGCCAAGGTTGGCCCCACTCTCAATGCGCCGCGACCCGGCCCGGTAACCTCTGATCAGGGCCGTGTGATGATGAGGACAGACCGGCTTACCCTTGGTATCTTTGGAAGATGTTATCAACAAGTGACAGCCGCTTCTTTGAGAGAGGCTGTGTACAACATGTTCAACACTTCAATTAAGTCAGCGTACAGTGAACCCCACATTGATTGTGGGGTATACATTATAATGACGGTGGAAGCGTTTAAAAAAAAATCATTTCACCCCACCCAAACGCATTAAACTATAATCGGATTTGAACACATACAAAAAATCTTTAGACATGCCGCTGCTTCAGTGCTGTGAGAAAAATGGAGAAATCAAGGTACTGTAATGATGCCATCACGTGGGCAAGGAAAGCCACAGTCACCGATGCACTTTCATCCATTTATTGGACGTGAAAAACAGCCAAACATCCAAATATATAATGAGAAGACTCACAAGGAGCTATTATAGGTCAGGACAAGCACCAACAATAACCGACCAACCCGACTTGAGCTCATGTCACTCACTAAACACATCCCTTAAAGGCAGACATTCAACACATGAATATTAACGAGGTACCATAATTACACACAAAAAAGGGGTTTACACTTATAAATTTTTTGTTATGTGTGTTATTTTAAAAAATTCAATACAATGCTTTTTCTTTTTGTTTTGGGGCGGAACCGGGAAAAATGAATGGCGCTTTCATTAATTTAATGGTGAAAATTGATTTGATCGTAAGATAAGTTAACACTGCATTACACCTTTGTGAGGTGCAGCTTGGTGAAGGCGCAAATGATGTCAGTGAGCTCGAGGGAGGCTAAACCACGGCCACCCTGCATGTGTCTCAGTGCGAGCTGTGGCCAACAGAAACTCCTGCATAAGTGTGCTCATTGTGGTTGGGTTTGAATGCTCTCTCGGCGTTCAATAATCAGCTGAAAAGTGCATCCCAACTGTGGCGTTACAGTAGGTGCACTGTAAAAACCCCTAAAAATAGTTCCACAATATAACAAGTAGTGGTACATATACCCCCCTCTTCTCCCAAAATTCAATCTATAATGTAGTAGGATCCCAAGAGATGAACTGCCATGTAGTGGAGGAATAATGTAATACATACTCGTGCAGGGCATCTGTAAGGGATCCGAGTCGGTGCGGTAGTAGCCATTGCGGCAGACGCAGTTTATGGCTCCCTCGCTGGTGGTGCGGCTGTTAATGGGACACTGCCTGCATGACTCGTCGCCCTGAGTTGGCTTGAAGAATCCTGATGGGCATGCTGAAAGACACAAGAGCAGGAAAGTTGAACGTAAGGAACAATCTTTATCAATGTTTAAAAAAATAAATAAAAATACAATCCTACTTCAAAGCTCAAACTTCCTCAATCTTAACCTGAGTTGGAAACCCTACCATCCATCCATCCATCCATCCATCCATCCATCCATCCATCCATCCATCCATCCATCCATCCATCCATCCATCCATCCATCCATTTTCTGATACACTTTATCCTCACAAAGGGTCGCAGGGGGCGTTGGAGCCTATCCCAGCTATCTTCCCACGCAGGCACGGGGGAGAACATGCAAACTCCACACAGGAAGGCCGGAGCTGGGATCAAACCCACACCCTGTGCATTGTTAAGTCGACGTGCTATTAATCAGAAAACCCTAAATTTAAACCCGAACCCTGACTTGAAACCCAAC
>CAAKHF010020051.1:6954-32324 GCA_901007745.1 Hippocampus kuda | reverse complement strand
TTTTAAACCCAGCCCCAATTGAGACATTCGCCCAATGACTAGCAGCTGTAATCGCAGCAAAAGCAAAAGGTGTCTACAAAGGGGGAAAAGGGCCTAGTTTTCAACGCCTCACGTTTCAGTGTCTAAAAAAAGAAAAAAGTTTAAATTATCGTTCCGTCTCACACTCGTGTCCCACGTGGTGTTGATTCTTCACAAAAAAAAATCCATCTTTATCTTTATCAAAAGGATATTGTAGGGTGGGTGTGAAGTCTGTATTCTGCTCATATTCAGTCATGCTGTATAACTTTCCCATGCCCGCAGTGTAGCTTGGCGTCCTTGTAACAATCATCACCTAGAATTGGAATACTCCCTACTGAAGACGCACAAACTTTGGAATGTGCCAAGCTGAGAATCGGTTTAGGAGAAACGAAAGTTATGATATCACACTTTGTGTCTCGGTACCGCCCTTCTGATGGTATAAAAATGATGTGAATCTCTTCCTGCTTCGCACTCGTGATGCGCAGCCATTGTCTGTAATACGCGGGTGCCCGGAATATTCTGTTATTAAAGCTTTGAAGAAACTGTTCATCGATTCCAGCCTTTATTTGGATTACCAACATTCTCCTTGTCCGAAATTCAACGAACACGCGGGGGAGAGGAGGCCGCTCTTCCCCCAACAGGTGTAATACCTTTACAAGGCACGTATTGCTCAAGATAGTTTCCACGCATTATGAACTACTGTATATGTGGGTACAAGGTGAACAACATATCTGCATTACTGATAATAAGTCATGGATTATATGCTAAAACCACACATCGTTATTTGATTTCCCATTGAAATCTGTTTATTGAAGGTGTACGAAAACCATTAAGCAAAATGTGAAAGCAACTGCATTAAGGGAATCCTGCATAAACCAACCATGTTGTCAACTATGAAAAACAATTTAACACTGAAAGTAACACAGGACAATTAAACGTCTTCCCAATATGAGAAATCACAGTATTTTGCAGTAAGTACATCTGGTTACTTGTACTTGGCAAAAAAAGTACCAATTAATGACATATGGCAAGACGAAGTTTATGTTAAAAAAAAAAAATCTCTTAAATAAACACCTTGCTACTGACATAATGGCCAATCAATTCTTTCTCCATCAAAACCAGACCTATTTACAGGTACAACACAAATGTAAAGGGAAATGAAAAAACAAGATCAACATAATGGGAAAACATTTCAATCATTTGGCTCATGTGAACTCATAATACAGGCAAAAAGAATTACATGTATCATGAATTCACAAAGGAGTGCTGGAGTCTTAAGTGACAATGTGAATTGGTTTGTCAGTTGCGTGTGCTTTGACGTTTGCCCACCTGGAATTGTTGCTTGTCCATGTGATCACTCAAAAAAAAAAAAAATCTGCACGTCTGAGACTACAGTAAACTTAGTTGACCCCTGAGTTTCTAATGCAAAACTAGTGTATGAAATACCTCCTTACAGTGTTTCTTAGTGCAAGCCAGCAATATGCTTAGATTTAACAGAGGTATATTAGATAGCACCCAAGATTCCTCACAAATTTACTCTGCTGGCCACAATAACAAGCAGGATTGGCAGGTGGCGTTTTGATCTGTATCCTTGTGAAGACCAGCAGTTCAAATGCTTGAATTTGTATTACATCTATAAATGTGTTTTTCATAGAAAATATAAATATCCCTGAAAGAAACAGATTCACAGCATTTTTCAAGGAAACCAGTGCTGCTACCATAACATCAAGTGTCTTTACAGTCTCCAGTTGTCACCCCTCTTCAGCCTTCACTCGCTGTCATGATAAAGGACAGTCCGCTTCCCCCGGTTCCGGGTGTTAACGCGGCCCTTATTCTGTGGTTTGCTGTACGACTCGTCACTGTCCTCTTCCTCCAAGACAACTTGTGGCCGGCGCTGCCTTAATTGGCGAGCGGCAGTCCTTTGGCCATGCTTGGCCCGTCTTGGGCTCCGCCTCTTTGGACTGCTGTGGGACCCTGAGCTGGCATCAGTGTTTTCACTGGCCGCGGATGACTGCTCGCTTTCGGAGTCTGAACTGTGATGACTGCTGCAGCTTTCCTTCCGCCTTTCATGTTTGGGCCGCTTCTCACTCGTCCCTCTCCGCGAGCGTCTGACATCACCTTCCTCTTTGCTGGAAGTTGACTCGGGAAAAGGATTCTCTTCCTTGTCTTGTTTTGATTCCCGTTTGGGACGCTTGCCACTCTTGTTGTTCTTGGCCACTGACTCACTCTCTTCATCTTCAGATCCCGAGGCGCAAGTCCGTTTTCTTTTGGAAGACGTTTGAATCCTGCTTTCGTTCTGAGAGGCTTTCTTCCACTTGCTCGTATTACAGGAGTCTTCCCTAGGAACTGAGCCTGCTTTGTTGCCGTTTCTCATGTTGCTCTGGCTCACAGATTCTTCCTCGGAAGCAGAGCTGTCGCTGATGTATTTCTTTTTAGGCAGCACTCTTAGATTAAGACGCTTGTTGGACGTGTTGCCCGACTCATCCGACCCTTCGTCCGATGAACCAGTCGAACGTTTTCTCCTAGACTTCTTGGGTTTAAAGTCCTGCTCAGAACTTTCCAAAGCAGAAGTGTCATTCCGAGGTCGTTTTGGCTTTACGTGGTTCCTTGCAGACCTCCTGTTCTTGTGCTCAAAATGATCACTAGATCGACTGCTTTCAGCTTCGCTCTGTTGATCTTTTTTCAATCTTTTCTTGTGGTATTTCTTCGGTGTACGACTGAGCGCTTTGGAATCACCTGCATCTGGTTTATGAGCTGAGGCAGGTGTTTGTCGATTTTGGCTTTTAGACGTTGACCCTTTACTCTTTTTAGAGTCCTTGAGCGGAGTTTCCTCCTTGTTTCTTCCATTTTGGTGTGGCCGTCGCTGAGGACAGTCCTCTTCATCAGAACTTATGGGAAGGTGGCGTCGGGTGGCCCTTCGTTTAGTGCTCTCTTCCTCCCCCTCTGCTTCCTCCTCACTGGTAATCCGACTCTTCCTGGCTGAGGCTCTACTTGGCTTCTGATGCGCAGCTACCTGATTATCATGCTCCTCCTCCGCATCCCCAGAACTCTCTTCTGCAGCTTCTTCCTCCTCAGAGCTGCTGTCTAACTTGTGTTTTGGGCCGTGTCCGTTCACGCAAGTTCCTGCAAGAGAAGCAGTGATTTTTTTTATTATTATTTTTTGAAAGACCACTTCAGGATTTTAAAATATGAAGATAAAGTAACACACCATTGCCCTTTGTGTTGGTTGACATTCTCGAATGTCCAGTCAGCTTGTTGTGAGAGGAGCTTGAAGAACTGCTGTCATTACCATTTTCCTCACCCTGGGATTCTTCAGACAATTTCTTTGAAGCTGGAGCAAAAGAATCAAATGTAAAATTTACCAATAGTAAGCCTTTTCAAGCAATATTTTCATCAAAGTCGTATGGCAAAATTAGTACAGTGGTGGTATGGTCATTGAGTGGCCAGAAATTTAGAAGGAGGTTGTGGTGAAAGGTTTACAGATTGAAATAGTGCCCTGGTAAAATGAACTAATTGGACCTCTTTTGTGAAAACGTGACTTCATGTGCCTGAAACAAAGCCTGCTCGGGCTGTCAGCACATGAAGAACACAGCTACCCACCCAGTTGCTCTCCGTCTGACTCAGAGCTGCTCTGAAGTACTGTGGTGCGTTTGCCGGCCTGGGAAGTCTTGCGGGGACGGCTCCTTATTGGCTCTTCTTCATCGTCGTCTTCCTCCACCTCCTCGACGTCGTCATCATCCTCATCTGATGCTTCAAGGAGTTTTATCCTGTTGACAGCTGCTCTTGCTGTTTTCCTCTTGAGTGATCTGCGGATAGTTATTTCCTCCTCCTCTTCTCCATCAGAACCTTGGGATAGGGCTCTGTCGGAATCCTGGAGCTGACGTCTGTCCCTGGCAGAGGACCAGCTCGCATGACCGTTCATCTCCGCTCTGCCCTCTGCATACACAATAATGGACAACCATGATGTTTGGTTGCATCCTAAAACTGAATGCTAAACTTTTACCTGTCTTTTTTCTGCCAGCAGCGGCGGCAGCAGTGTTTCTGGTCAGGCGTGTGCTCCTGCTCTTTGCTGCCCTACTGTGATAGCAACGACCTGAAGAATGGGAAGATGATTCTCCATTCTCTTGCCCTGCACTGTCACTGTCAAACGGCTCCTCGTCTTCTTCCTCAACCTCCTTCTCATCACTGTCACTCTCAGCGACTAGCAAAAAATATTTCCATTCATAGCAAAGCAATAAATACGACGGTAATTTGTTGAATGAACAAAGCGTACTGATTCTCCAACATGAGGCATAACTGACCCTTTTTACGCTGCTTGGAAGAGCTGCCTCTTGTACCTCTTGCTTTCTGCTTGCCTTGATGTTTGGAGGAACCTGGACGTGTCTCCTCCTCTGACTCGCTGAGTTCACTGTCAGACTCTAAGGAACAACGCCCGAAATTCCTTACAATGACACACACTCAACCTCGAAAGGGAAGCAACTGAATCATTACTGTGCTATAATATCTGAACATCGCAAAAGAGATTGAAGCAACTGGTTTGGCATCTACAATACGGGGAAACTACATTTCTTTGTACCTGCTGTTGATGAAGCACCTTTAGAAGCGGAGTCATCTTCAGAGGAGCTGTGACCGGTGCTGCTGCTCCGAGGCTTCCTGGCTCGCTCAGGAACCAAGGTTTTTGCTGAGGTAGATTTGGCCCAGGTCACAAACTCCACTTTTTCCTGAGTTTTGACACCATCCCTCTTTTGACTGAAGAGGAGAAGAGACAACCTCTCATGAGACATTAATACAAGAATAAAATATTAAAGCATTAATTGCATAGCAACTGCCTGAACCATTTTCCGATGGAGCTGTAATTACCTAAATTCTCTCTTTACAAAGATGACGCTTAGTTTTGAGTGATGGTGTAAGAGAGCCATTCATTTAAGTTATCTTTCTGCATCATACTAAGAAGTGACTCTCGGTATTTTGACCTGAACAAAATTCCTCAATATGACGTAATGCAGTTCGACACCACTGGAAATTACAACCAATTGAAAAAAGAAAAACAAAATGTTAACTGAGTAGTTAATTCTTTGTAAATATAGTTGTTTGATTCAGCTCTTGTATTGGATCGCCATGACAGCGTAGAGATGTACTTAAGTGTCTGTGAGCCATAAAAGAGATTTGTGTGTGCTCTCTCTCTTAGTTGCTGGAGTACTTTTCAAACAAAGTATATTGACAGTCACGCATCAATGTCAATTCTTTGTTTTGACATGCCTCTACATTTGATTGAAGCAAAACTGGGGAGACAAGCACACCTTGTGGTGCTGATGGACGGATCATGTTGCGTTTTCTTTTTGAACCGCTGGCTGCGACGGAGCCTAGCGTTGCTCTTCACTGCTGTTTTGTAATCTGATATGATTGTTCGGATTTGCTCCTCAAAGAAGGCGGAGAGACGCAAGGTCATGCTGTAAATCTACAAGAAAAAAAAATTTAATGAGTCTAGCGAGCAACCTTAAAAGGAAAATATGAAAGTCATCATATGGAGACCTTAGTCACACCACTTCGACAAAATTCAAATCAACCCAGTTTGTATTCTTACCTTGGACCGTTTATTGGGTGTGTAAGCTTTAGCATTTGCAAATATTAAGCGTGTGTCTTTGCAAAGCTCAATCGGATTTTCATAACGTTCTTCCCCCAAGGTCCTTCTTACAGTCCCAAAGTCCATTGGTGTGTCAATGATATCATGGTAGTCCTGGAGACATAAAGCAAACGGTTAAGAATGCAACCACAAGTGAATAAACTGAGTGACGACAGTTTGATTGTAGCATTATGATGCGGTGTTTAACTGACAGGATAGTTCTCAGGATCCACAGGCTGTCTGAATGGCTCAGAGTCCTCACACTCAAATATGTAATTGAGGAGATTTTTACACTGCTCCTTCCAAGCATCTCTGTCTGGGAGCACCTCCACCGAGCGCTGAAAATAGGAGAGAAGGATGTCATTAAACAAAGTTTTCATCTCAAGATGCAATATTTCCCGTCATTCACATTTATATTCCAAAAGAGTGATATGAATTTCACACAGTTCCTACTGATGAGCATGAGAATGATGTTTACCTGACGCAGCCTGTGTCCCGAGGAAGTTCCTGGTGCCTCTGCATCTGCTTCCTGTGAGAAAAACAAATTATTTTTTTAAAATGTACCTTCTCAGTGCTTCAATTGTAGCCGTTTTAATCACTACACACAAACAGCTCTCATTATAAGAGTGAATCATTCTAAGAGTGAGTCCCATTTTTTTTTTAAACAGAAAACCTTGAGTTTACTTTTCTTCACTGGAATAGAAAATAATCAATGACTGCAATTTGAATTGATAAACATCCACACACAGAATCTTTACTTTTCTTCCAAATTCAGTCAACGTTGCAAATAATACATACCAATTACAGTCTGGCTAAGGTTAATTTTCAATTAATATCTCACGAAAATTCTTACTAACATAGGTGAAAATTCTGATTCAGAATTTCTGTTCGCAAATTTATTGAGAAATTGATGTTTACTTTTCAAATGAGGTGAACTCTTATTTAGCTATTTCAAGATAATTAAAGATATCTGGTAATAATATACCTGGAAAATGACAGACATACGTATAAACAGTAAAAGGGTAGTTGATGACCTTACGTACCTCATCATCCTCATCCATTTCTTCAACAACACTATAAATCTCCATGATGTCTGCGCATCTAGGATTACTGCAGAAAGGAGGACATAAGTCACTCTAAATTTGCAAACAATAATTTGTTGGAGAATTACATATCTTGACAATAAAAGAAATTCAGGGACCTACTTGACAAATTTCTGCAGGACATTACTAATGATTTTTGCAGAGTGGGCAATCTTGCTCCTTGGCTCATTGAAAGTGCGGGCGTTGTGTGCAATGTATCGGACATCCCAAATTAATGCTGATAGGCGTCTGTGGACCAACAGAGGCTGTGTGTCAGTGCATGCTGTTTAATACAGTACAATGATTAAAATAAATCTGGACTGAGTATAGAATAGAAATCATAATAGAAATCATTCCATTAGTCATTTCTAGTATCAAGACTGACCTGTAGTACTTGTTCAAGAGTCGGAATCGTATGGTGTCCAGATCAGTTGGGTAAGCAATCACAGTACAGTAGGTGGGATACTGAATCAGGTCTACAGGGCCAGAGAAAGGAGCAGCAATCTCTGTGATAGAAACACCAGAAGGGAGTGTTAGTTTGATGATTTTTCATTGAGGGAGAACTCAAATATTTTGACAGTTATGTGACATTTAATTGGATTGAACAGCAAAGTCATGAGGCGTAATTGAGTAGATAGTGCCATGACGAGTTGATAGGAAAGAGGTTTCAGTGCATCAAGTACACACCAACAGTGATGAGCTGGCCAATACCAGCAACGATGCGCTCACACTCTTGGTCCCGGCTCCTCTCCCCCCACTCTCCCTTCAGGGGCTTGTACATCAACTCGCTCATCTCCTCTGCCGTAACAGGGATGCTGCCTCCTTCCGTCTCAGGAAGCTCAGCTGTAAAGCAGAGAAACATTGAATAAGGTATCACCAACGTCAGGAAAAATCAAGCGAGACTGTGCAAAAAAATTATCGGGAGTGTCTGTTCAGAATTAGGTGGCAAAACAGACTATTGTTGCTTCGACATTTCACAGCCAAAGATGAGAGTACCAGCTGAGTGTATGGCCGAACATTACCATCATCTGGAATTGGCTCCATATCCCAAGGACTCAGCTTTTCATTTTCCCCATTGTCCCACCTAATGAAAACATTTAACCAAGTTTGTGACAAAGGCAAGTTCCTGATACTATCCAAGCAAATCATTCTGTCTTGATTATCACCCACCTGACTTTAAAGCACTGGAAGAGACTGTCAGAGTATTCTGGCTGGTATGGCTCCTGACAAACGATGGTGCCAAACCACCAGGCGTCATCTATCACCGAGCGGAACCGGTCACCTGCAAAAAGGGCAGAATATATCTTTGTACAAGGCCTAGCAAAACTGATATTTAAAATGCCCTTGTGAAAGTCAAGTCTGTCACCCATAACTACTCCTATCAGTTTGTAGGAAAAACCAATAGAATAAAACGTGCTGCCCTGCAAGACGGTCTTCTGAGTGATTTCATACATTAGTTCTATCTTGACATACCCTGTTGAGTCTACTCACCTGGTTGCCAGTTTCTACGAAGTGCCTCATCATAACTTTGCCTCAGCACCAGGAAATCAATTACATCAGGCATGTCATGATATCTGTAAAGAGTAATCAGTTGTACTTGTTGAGTAAAATAAACCCAAAAGTGGTTAGCAGGTTCACTTAGTTTTCTATTTTTGGCTTTCCATATCTTCCCCGATGCCTGGCAAAAGTGACTTACTTGACAGAGAAGGACTTGTCTGTGATTTTGCCTGTGCCGTGGTCGATCAGAGTCATTTTCAAACAGCAGAGTGTCGGAGGGCAGACTTCATATTTGATTCCAGTAATCTTAACAAACTCTTGGTCCTGGAAAAGAAGCAGCAGGATTTTTTTTCCCCCAAGAACATAAAATAGAATTTGAAGAGAACAACTATTCTTTTTCTCTGTCGTGAATAAACCAGGTACATTTAATTAGACCTACATGAGCGACTATTTTTCTAATTGCCTAACAGTCCTCCTGCTCTCATTTGTCTTACCCGAAGCTCCATTTTCTTCCAGGGTTGCTTGTCTAAATTGATGGGGTACAAATCATTACGTCGGACAGCCTCAACATAAGCCTCATGGCCTTGTCGGAAGTAAATCACCTAAAATAGACAAAAAAATTACACGCGCACGCACACATACGCACACCATTTTGACTGGTAACAAATAATGCCAGAGGAAAACAATGTGAGAAGAAGGATGAGCTACTGGTAATATAAAGTGAATATACAGAGAAAAGCAGCATCAACAGCAAATGGACTGATGATAATATTTAAGAGGTTGAATTTAGTTTTTAAAAACACACCTCATCACCCATCTGGGGAACAAAAGGAGATTTCCTCGGAATGACATCAGTGATCCATAACGAAGGTCGAAATTCGTTGGACACTTCTCTGTTGATGGATGGTCTGACTTTGGGCCGCTGATTAAAGAATATAGAAAAATTGAGCTTTAGCGTTAAGAGGAAGAAATTGGATTGGGCCCAACAGTGCAAGAAGTTTTGAGTATTCAGTAAAATACAGAATTTAGTGCAGCTATGTAGATAGAGTAATATTGACGGTATATTGAAAGAAGAGGCTTACTCCCATTCAATCAACTAATGTGTGCCAAGGTTGTCGTAGATAAGATGCCAAACCGGGCGGAAAGATCAAAGTGACACAACGGCCTAGCTCAAGTCACCTATCTAATTATTAAGCAGGCCAGTCAAACAGCAGTACTTCCCAACTCACTCTGGGAGACTTGTTCTTTGGTTTCTTGGGTTTGTCTTTTCCTTTTCCTGCATTTTTTCCCTCCTCGTCACTCTGTTGCTGCTGTCGCTGCTCTTTGTCGTCCTCCTCTTCGTTGTCTTCCTCCTCCTCTTCAGAACTGCTGAGCTGGCGTCGTACTCGTTTACGCGATGACAAGGGAGTCGATGGCTGCAGATTGATGCCAGCATCCGCTGTCCAGTCTGAATACTCACTGGACGAGTGACTACAAAATTTTCAGCCAAATTAATGAATCCATGCAAAATGTTATTGACTGCACTTGCATAGGAAAACAGATCAGCAGGTTTAGCGTGCTACCTAAAAACCAACTACGATATATAAATACCTTGGGCTATCACTATTCCACTCCTCATCATTAGATGAGTCCAGTTCACTGCCATCCAAGTCATTGTCCTGGACAGACAACACAGCAGACCATTTACTATCCAATAAAGTGACTGACTGCAGCGAAACGACATTTCGAAACAGGTCACAAAAGAGTGGTGAATGTGATACCTCGGTGTGAGCATCAGAGCTTGCTGTTTCCTCACCCTCCTCACATGACAGGTCGATGAATTCCAGCGTGTCACTGCGACTTTGTGCTCGCTTTGCAGGAGGAGGCTCCTCATCAGAATCATCCTAAGAGAATAGTGATGTGGAAAGGTTTGTAAATGCTTTAGACGATGCATTGCTTGTGACTTATCAGTCCCGAGTGCATGGCAAATAAACAGAAATAGGATTAAAATTAGGGCTGAACAATGTTGAAAAATTATTTGATTGCAATTTTGATTCCTCAATAAAGCAACTGCAATTTAACATGATTATTTTTTCAAGGTCTTCTTTCCATTTATTTCTAAACAAACACAAGTCATAAATTAAGGTAATTTGGTTTGGAAATGAATTGTGTGCCTTTTTTCAAAATCAGGCCGTTTTCTCTGGTAAATACGCTTTGCTCCGATTAGTTTGTTGTTATGCTTAATTTGATATGGAAAGCTTTCCTCTGATTGGTAGCTGCTGAACACCGTGTCTCCAAGGCTGTAAATTTCCCCAGTGTGGGACAAATAAAGGATTATCTTATCTTATCTTTCATTGCGCTGGCTCAGTTGAAATTCAATGGGCCGCAGGCTGAATTGTGTCAAGCCACATTGCACTCTGTCCGGTTGCCCTGAAGGAAAAGGTTTCCTACGTTTTGTTTTCTTCCTGCCTGGGGTAGACTGATGAGCACAAGTTCAAGTTTAAGTCAACTTTATTGTGACAAAGCTAGGGTCTCTGGCTGGTTTTCCGTTTTCGCTTGATTTTATTTTATTTTTTAAAAATAAATCTGCCTCCTTTGCTGACTGGACGTGACCTCGCTGCGGCCAGAAGGGAGATTTATCTAAGTGCGTGTAGATGTGATTGTGCTGCTTTAAACATGCAAATGTATTTGTACAGTGTGTAAAAGCTGATGTTACAAAAGCTACGCATGACGAAACGTGGTCGAAAATACCAGAGAGAAATGCTGGGAATACAAAGCTGCAGCAAATCTGACCATGACACCCACAAAACCAAAACCAGGAGAAAGAAAACAACCTACTCGGCAGCTGCTGTACATTATGCGTCTCTTCTTTGCGTTGTATAAGGCCACCTCGTCTTCCCCTTTGGCAACCCTTATGTCCACCTGGTCTCTGGAAGACAATGAATAAAATAAAATAAATAAATAGACTACATATATCCTTGTTGTGTCAAAAAACATAAAACCTCTAGTAATTCCTGATCAAATGTAATTTATTATTAGTATTAAGTGATTATTTTTGACTGAACATGTCTGCATCAAGTAGAACCCATTCAAGATCACAAGCCATGTTCAATTTGCAGTCGTGTCAGATTTGTGTCTACCTGTAGCTGCTCGGGGAGAGCTCTGGCACCACCACCCGACGTCTCCAGGCCTGTAGGTCTCTCTCCGTGGCCATTTGACTGCGCGGTGCATTCTGGTGCATTTGCCTGACACCTTCCACCTGTCCACTCCGCCGCAGACCCACATTAGGAGGAGACTGCACTTCTGCGCGATCATTTACAGACACTGCAGTAAAGAGGAGAAAGAGGTTCCAAGGGTATTAATTAAGACAAACAAAACAAGGAGTGAAATATTATATGAATAAACCCACACTATCATACCTCTGCGTGGAGTGCTTGGGGCTGGTGGCATTGCTGGCCCCTGGACCTCTGCAGGCCCCGCCTCTGAGGCAGCCTGGTTCTGACGCTCCTGTTGCTGCTGAAGGTTTCGGATGGCCTCATCGAGTAGGCTGCCGCGTCTGATGGCAACCTCCTCAACTTCTGCAGTCTGCTGACTAATCACTTGCTCCACTACCTCGCCGTCACCTGAACAAGATATCAAGGAAGAGCATGAGGGTAGAGCACAGGTTTAAATGAGCACATTCATCCTGTTAGTTTTGTTCTTACTGGTAGCAACATAGCCCAGCTGAGGAACCAAGTGTTCTGCTGCAACATTCTCTCGGCCTGGAACAAGCCGCTGATACCTGGAAAGCCGCATTTGATTTAAATCTCAAAAAAGTGCCAAAGCCCTTGATTATTACCATTCTGAGAAGTCAAAAACACAGAGGGGCAGAATATTGACGGCAAACAACTGTCAGTCCACCTCGGTGGATGTGGGTTTCCATCCACGTCCACTAGAAAAGGCGGTGGCATGAGATGTGGGGCCTGTTGTGTCTGTTCATCAAGGACAAAGCCATTGGCATCTCGAATCAAAGGTCTGTAGTCCGTGTGGAAGAAAACCTGGTCGGGAAGCTTTATGTGGACCAGAGAAATAGATGTTAGTTAAACAAGATTTGCATTGGGGACTTTTGAAGTTTTGAACCTGTAACAGATATTCCTACATACTCAGTTCCTACAAACTTCAGTGCGATTTTTGTTCTTGCCTTTTCATAAGGTTTTGAGCTACCAAAGCCAAAGATGAGCAGATGCCCATGGGAGTCTGTACAGGCAAATCGTTGACCATCAGGAGTGAATTTGCAGTCGAAAACTGCGCCATAACCTTGGCCCTCAATCTAGATTAAAAAAAAAAAAAAACAGAAAAAAATCACAACAACATAAAAATAAGTATGAGACTAACTCTTCACACAGGGAAAACCTCCCTGTAACGCCAACATGGTTCTCCTCAAATTTTTTGCTACCGGACAAATCGATAAGGTGAAAAAGACTCAAGACCATCAAATCACGAATGACCAGTTCCTTGATGAATGCCATTTGATCAAATTTATGTAGTGTACCATGTTGAAGTAGTGCTGTGTGCTTGTCCCCCGCAGCAAGTCCCATATGAAAACATTTCCATCATGGCCCGCCGACAGAATAATCCGGGTGTCAAAGGGGTGCGGCTCAAGGACAAACACTTCAGCCTCATGGCCCTGGAAACAAGGTTTATATTAGTCATTTCTATGATGCTAAGATTGATTATCAAAATTTAAATAATTAGGTGCAACGTGCTGTGCAAGATTACTTTGAGGACATGTAGCAGCTGTCCTGTGTAGGAGTTCCACACTTTGATCAGATAGTTACTGACGGTGGTGATGACGGTATTGTCATGGCAATCCCATGCTACCATGGTGACTTTGGGTTTGAAGTAGCTTTCCTCTTCATTCATTGGCTCGGCACTAAAGAACAAAAGCTTATGTTATTAATTCAACAGTTTCTAAAAAAGCAAAAAGTTTCTAAAATCATGCCAATATTTAATATGTGTTCCACATTAGTCTGGTTTCAAAAGCATATACATTTCAGCAACAGCTATTTTTCCAAGTTGAGAGACAACAGGTTCAAACAAATCATGTCTAGGGATGAGTGCCAAAGTTGGTACTTGGTTCCGACCGATTTGGGCTAGTATTACTGATTCACATGAAATCAAACGGTGCCATGTTTCGATACCAAGTGGATCCTATTGGGAAGAGTTATCGATTTTCTATGTGGCACTTGAACACAGCACCAACGTAATTGTATATTACTGTATGTGCCACAATACAGATTTATGTATAAACTTTAGTCAATATTGTTTACTGGAGATATTTTCTATGGACAGCAAACACCACGCTTACCCAGGAAGAGTGGTGGACATGTTGAGCAAGATGCATCTCCACTGCTGGCGCTGATGGAGCCTCCAGATCCTTGCGGTGCCATCCCGACTTCCACTCACAAACCTGGCAAGTTACAATAACTTTAAACACGGCACTTTTTCATGAATGAAACACTCACATCCACAACCAGTGATGGGAGAGATGTTTAAATAAAGTCATTTATTAAATGCATACCTTTCACCTGAGTGGCAAAATTGGATGCTGTCAACTTTGTCCTAAACAGAACCAACATACAGAGATGGTTAACAGGCAAACACTGCCTTTGTTGAATCAAAGCTAATATTCAACTGAAAGTTTAGGCAAGTCAACTTACTGTGTGCTCATGGAGCTCTGATATCTTTTCTGGATTTCCAGTCCCCACGTAATATATTCTGATCACGTCATCAGTGCTTCCTGTGGCTAAGAAAATTCCACCTGCAAAGACGGTAAAGGAGCACTTATGGATCTCACCCTGAAATAAGATACCTTCTCAAATTACTAACAACGCACACAGCGGTTGGACTAATTACCTGGACTGAATGATGAGCACACGGTCTGAACTCCGGGTCTCGGACGCTCTATAAACTTGTGTGGACGATCACTTTAAGGAAAACATATTTAGTCAAAATCAGAGTATATTTCAGTTAGTCTATATCATGTAATTTTCCAAAATAGGCTTTTTTTATAACTTAAAATCCCCTGTAAAGTGAAAATAAATGCCTTCTAAATTTGACATACCATAAGAGAGTTAGTGCGTAACAACCCAAAAACAAAAAACCTCAAGTTTACAAATGAAACCACGCCCTGCAACACTGTCAATTTAGCAACCTGGAAAAATGGATGCCGTTTTGTCTAGCATCTTTCTTATAACGATATTGTAAATGTAAAATGTGCTAGCTATAAAAATCCCCCTGGGTTATGGTGGGGCCTCTTCGCGCAGAGAGAACAAGGCACTTATTAATTGACCAGTCATTCATTTAAGAAGTTCCACGATGTGAGAGAACACAAGGAATAAATCAGTTTAAAGCTACACCCACCTGAAGTTGATGTTGTTGACATCCCACTGCCAAAAGCATACCGTAGCATCGGTACCAGTGGACAACATGTAACGTTTTGAGCCCTTAGCAAATGGTGAAAACTGAAAGAACATTAATTAATCAAATTGCATAAAATTGACATACTGTCAGAAACCACTAAAAGGTGTACAGTTCACAAAAGTGCACAACTTATAGTACATGGAGTAGGTACAGAATGTATTCAGACCACCTGAAATTTTTCAGTCTGTCCTACTGCAGCTACTTGCTAAAATCATTTGAACTCATTTTTTCAACCAGAGCAATATTGACAGGCGGAAAAAAAGACTTAAAGACATGTTTGCGGATGTATTAAAACAAAAATTTCTCTCTCTCTCTCTCCATTTCTTCTGATCATCCTTGGGATAATCCTACACCTTTATTGGTGTCTGGCTGTGTTTAACTAGATTGATTAGACTTGATTGGGAAAGACATGCGGGTGTCTTTGTGAGACCTGGCATCAAAGAGCATGTCAGAGCAAACAAGAATCATCAGATCAAAGGAAATGCCAGAAGAGCTCAGAATGAGACGGCAAAAATCTGGCCACAGTCACATATAAATAGATGGAGATACACCATTTACAGATCTGTGACGGAGCGACTCCCTAAACAGTGGGGTGTGGCCCCAATAATACCTTTTTCTTTTCTTCTTGGGAGGGGTGAAAGCTTGACATACAGGAAAATCACAACCTTGCACAGCAACTAACTTTGCATAGCTACACCTATAGATAAGCATGATGAAGTCTGACGCAAAAACCATGCAGAGCAACCAACTTTGCATTGCAACACTTCCAGATAGGATAATCAGCTGGTACAATGATACAAGTTAACAGTTCATTATAAGATACAGGTTAATGCTGTTATATGTCAAATTTCCACTACATTATCAAACGTAAACAGAAGAGGCACAATGAAATGAGAGAAAAGCCTATCAGGAAAAAAAAATGCTGCAAAATGTAAACCTAACCTCTGGAGGGCACAATTCACAATAATGACGGAATATCGTCTGAATGGTCAGGGTAAAAATTAAAGTTGAATCTTCATCCATGTGATTATTTGAGTTTTCTATTTTTAATGGACTGCAAGCATTTCTACAATTGTTTTTTTTCTCTAAATTCAAAGTAATGAGGAAAACCAAATGAACCAAATATTTTTCGCAAATGGCTGAATTATGACAAAGTGTGAAAGAGTGGGAAAATGGGTGAAAAATGTAAGAGGGTCTGAATACTTTCCATACGCACTGTAAACGTGGATCACTAACAAAATTAAACAAGCTCAGAGGTGGCCAGTAGCAATGTCGCTTTGTGAAGTTTCAAAAAAATGAGGCATGGATTTACCTGTAGGGAGGTAATAGATCCACTGTGTCCCTGCAGCACAGCCACAGGCGCACAGGTACGAAGGCACCACACACGGATGGTTTTGTCACAGCTTCCCGCAGCAATTAGCGTATTCTCGTAACTGACGGCCAAGTCTGTGATTTCAGCGGAGTGTCCTCGCAATGTCGAATGAAGCCGCCCGTCAAAAGAAGACCAAATCTTCACCAAACAGTCATCTGAGCCCTGACGAGGAAGATGGCAAGGCTAACATTAAAAGATATCCGTGCGGTGTGAGGTTTTCATATTTTTAAATGACAAACAAATCACTGGCTATGTTACATATTGAAAATAAGTAATTTGTTACAGTTTTAACTGGACCAATATTAAGTTCCTTCTTACTGTGAAGATCCTGAGACCAGTGCGATCAAATGCAATACAATACACAGCAGACAAATGCCCCAGGATCCGCCGATGCAGGTGCATGCGCCCATAGTTGCTGACAGGGTTGATTGAGCTGTCGCGCTGTGCTCCTGTCAGCTCTCTTCCGCGACAGATGTTCACTGTTAGCGACAAGATGCAAACTTTCAAGAGAGGGCTGCAAACTGGACACAACCAACACCAACATGAACACAGTAGTGGGCAGGACAGGAGGTACATCACATATAAAAAGCTAACAACACTGTTCAAATGGCAAGTTTTTATGATAGAAAATGAAACCCAAGAAATACAATATCAAAACCTCTTCCACCCATACGTCATGTGATCCATGACATGTACAATCCCCCACCCCCCCAAAAAAACAAGTGTGCAGACCCTCTGATGATTGTGGATTTTGCCTCTTGAAAATAGTTGAAATATTTTTCAATTGCATACAGGCTATATGCCACATTAATGGTGGAAAATGTTTTGAGAGAGGGTAGGCCTACCTATATGTGGAGCTTTCTTGATGTTTAAAGGCCTCTCTGGTGGTCTGCCCCTGTGAAGGGCTGCGTATGATGAAGTTTTCAATCGCACACCATCACATTCTGGAAACACAAAATACAGAAATTCTGTCCCTTTTTTAAAAAATATATAAACATAGCTACATTTGATAATGGTCATGATTTTAAAGAGAGCACCTTCATGACATTTTTGCCATAATTCATGCCACTAGAACAACAACAATCCTCTAAAATTACAAATTCAAGAACTGGGTCAGGAAAGCGGCATCTGTCTTCCGATCTTCTGTATGCCACCTTCCAAAACTCAAAAGAAAACAAAAATTACAAATTTATGTTGTTTTTCAGTCGATAAGTCAGTTTTTCTGATTGGATTGTAAACTCTCTGGATCCTTTTCACGAGGGTTACTTGCTAATTAGGAAATCACAAAATAGATTGAACACATTCTCTCAAGAGTCAAAATATCAAAAACAAAAAGTGAGGACTAGCTGACCATGCTAAAAATGTGTGTGTGTGTGCGTGCGTGTATTATATACAAGTTGTATATAAAGTTGTGTATAGTTGTGTATAAAAGCTGTATATAAGGAGATGCCTTTAACATAAGCAGTTTTGGATTCTTTAATGTTTTAATTTCATACTTCCTCAGCAGCAAATAAGCGGTTATTATTATGTTACTCAAAGTGAACCGACATGCCACAGAAGGAAAGGACAACAAATCACTATGGTACCTTTCGAGGTCCTGAGCATCGACTGCTTTCCGGACCCCAGGAGTGAGTGCACACCGGGGACACAGGATGGCACGTCTTTGTCAAGAATAGGTCCGATCTGCTTACATATTTGTAACAAATGGTCTGGTGCAACATGTGTGTTAGCTGCAACCTGTGAGGGAGTGGGGAGAAGACAGCCACTTGACAGTGTAAATACTCAATAAATAACTCAATTGATTTGCCAATTTGAATAACAACAAATGGCAAAAGAATCTTCAACGACTATTTGTTTCTGTATGACTCTGTCTTTACTGTTTGTGTGTTGGAAGAAAATCCAACTTGCTATGTCAGTTTTCCATTTCTATAACAACATGTACTCTAGTATCTTGGACTGAGCATGTAATTTTTTTTTTAAATCCATAAAACTCCATAGTTTTCCAAAGTTACATCAAATTGACGTTGACTAGCTTGCTCACAATAATAACACCCCAATTATCAGAGGAATCAAATGTGCTTAAAGTGCTTCTTACCATTACAATAAAATTAACTCTGTTTATATAACGTTTATAGTCATATCATGTTAATAGTCATGTTTTAACGAAACAACCTCGGACAAGACTGCGATATGGTTACGCTACTCAAGATCTTTTCTGTGAAGCGTGGCTCCCTATGCAAAACATCGACTTTTAATCGACCAATCAGAAAGCTGGTCACAGGCAAAACAACTTGCAGACAACCCATCTGTGCCTCTGATTGGCCAATGAAGCGGCCTGTCCAGCTAGCGAAGCCAAACTACCCACCCTATCTGCAGCACAACTGTCGTGGCTAAATTATAAATAAAACCTTATGGTACATGAAGGTCTACGGCTATTTTATCTGAATTCACGTCGAGTTATGTGTCAGGGGACAAGTTGTGACTTTGTACAATTTCACAGTTCAAATAAAGCCGACTGTACTTCAAAGAGATTAGAACAAAGAGAGTAAACAAGCGCTAAGCGTGGGATCCTGTCCTGTCGCGACACATTTACTACAATGAATTTAATCATTGTACAAAAGTCAAAATAACTCGTACCACATCTTCATATGATCTCGGGTGCTCGTTTCCCAGCCAGTCCAATCTCCCTGGTAAGAGCTGTCGAAAGCAGATCTTGGTCAAACCGAAGTCTCAACACAAAACAGGAGCACATAAGACATGTATTTAGCTTGTAAAAAGAGAGTGATGTCAAAGGGCTGAGATCTACATAAGCATTAAAAGAGTCTAAACAAGTTGCAAGCCCCGACTCATCACCGTCGTATCGCATCAAAAGCACACATCACGAAGCGAGAACGCATACCTGATATTCTTCGAGTTCGCTCACCAGGACCTGCAAGTCGGGTGGAAAGGGGCACTTAATTCCGACTACCTCTGACAAGGCTGTTATCAAGTAGCTAAGGCAAGTATTTTGAAATATAACATAAACGGTTACGTATGCTAGCTCACCTCAGCCGTTCTCCGACAGGGACCAGTTGTTAGGAAACGAGATATCAAGTAATAGAGCTCTGAAATTAAAAGACACCGGGGCGATTGATGTAATGTAATTAACAGATGCAGTATCAAAGTAAATTGAGCGATTAACTGGGGGTTCCTTATGCGGCTTACCCGTCTCAAGGAGCGAAATTTTCCGATTTTTGGCCATTTGACTTGGACGTAATATGGAGAGAAGCACAATGATGGGCTAACTTTGGAAAAACGGCGAAATATATGATATATATTTATTTAATTTCCGTCACACAAGTCTGACCCCCTCCACGGTTGCTCCCGCTTGCTAGTCAGTCTGTTCGAAGTCGCCATTGGAAGGATGAGGCCTCCGCGATACCACTTACTTCCGCCACAGAGCCACACACACAGGAAAAGGGAGAGGGGGGGAGGAGCGAGTCCAACAAAAGACCCAAAAAAAACCTCCACGTTATCCTCTCGCTTGGCTAAATTCAACTAACCTGCTCGTACACTGTGTATATGCAAACGTGGAATTCAAAGTGACGACGATTAAATACACATTCCTTTTAAATGCAAGGCGACAACCACGCAGGCGCCCCTTCCTTTTTGACCAAGGTCGCGAGTCCGACGCATGACGTCATGAGAAGTGAACGGACAAATCGAACTGATTTTGGTTGATTATAAACAGGATACGAGCTTGCATTATTTGCATTTGTGTATTTTTGTAAAGTTTATTAACGATTGACATGCCACCTATTGTCTTGCATTAAAATATTCTCATTTCTGTATGACATCAGTTTTTGAGGGCAGTTTGCTATCGTCGGCTACATCCTTAGTTAATCAGGTCATTCTTTTCTACCCCTGAAATGAAATCATTAATACAAATAATCAAATCATAATTTGGTTCAGATCTTCGTGATTTCTGAAAAAAAAAAAAGACTCAGGCCATTATTTCAGGAGGGTGACGACATTGATTATAATCCCATAAAGCGAAATCCAATTGACATCACACCACAATATTCTGCCAAAGTGTGTCAGATTGGTTAGAGGACTGGTGTCACAAAATATACATTTCAAACCCAGGCAACAAACTACAAGTTTTCCCATTCAATTGGGCCAATCGGGTTTCCCAAACTTAATTGAGCTAAGGTGGTGCAGTTGATGGCACACATATTACGTAAGAATATTGATGGCACACCACCAAACAAAGGTTGTCACAAATGTATAAAATAATGACATAACAATGACCTTGTCTCAATTCAATCACAAATCGACTTAGTGCGAAATTTGGGACTGTTCAATTGAACAGAGCAGTACTCTCAGGGAGCCACACCTTCTGCCATCTAGTGGAAGAGCATTTAATTGTTCTATCTGTCACTACATGTCGCTGGGATAGATGAACAAAAATATACTGTACTGTGTTTGTAGTTAATATTCTACAGAGAGGCAGTGGAGAATTTCCCGTGGCGCACCTAATGATTTCTTAAAACATTTAGTGGGCCATGGCACTTACGAGCATGTCTACTAAGTGACCCTGCGGCATTTGCTTAGTTCAGTGCATAAGGGGGAGATTGTGGAAGCACAACGCATGGGTGCTTCACCCTAACAACATACCTGATCACAAAGCCCTGAGCATCTGACAGTTCCTTGTCAAAAATGAATATTGTCATACTGGGGCAACCTCGCTACTCACCTGACTTGGCTCCATGTGTTTTTTGTCCCCCCTTTTTCCCAGTCTCATGTGGGTCATGAAAAGGGACCTATTTTGAAGACTTTGATAACATTAATATGGTGATGATGACAGAGCTGCAGAGGATCCCGGAAGAATCCTACCAGGAGTGCAAACTGTATACAAGGAAGGCTGGGAAACTGCATTAGACACCAGGGAGATTACTTCGAAGAGAAACATTTAAAATGTAAGCACAATGTAAAAATAATGTTTTTTTATTACCCGTAAAAAAAAACAAACAAACAAACAAACAATAAAAACAAAACTGTACATTGGTAGAGATGTCCCAAAGTCACAATAAGTATAGCCACAAATTTGAAACTTGTACATATTGTTGACAGAAGTGGCAACAGAGTGAGCAAGCATTGACCATAGCTAAAAAAACAACAATGTACCATCACTGAATGAATATAGATGGCAACTTAATATTTTTTTTGTTGTTGAAAAGGACAAATTTTAAACTGTACCTATGCACATGTTCTGAAGATGCAACAAACACAATCATGCGCGGCACTCTAGGACCAAAAATCATGATTTTACAGTCGAAGAAATAATAATCATGCTATAAAACACGCTCAAACATTCATTTTAACAACCAAAGTGATTGTGTTTTACAGATTGTTAAAAACAGTATAGTTTTAAAAACCCTTTGAGAAGTTCCATGTTAACTCATAGTTTTACATCAGATTTCTGATGAAGATTAAAGACAACAGCCTAAAAATCTAAATAAGAAGCTGATGAGGGAGGAAAATAAAGGGGAAATAAAACCCGACACAAAGGTCAAAACATTCCCTTCACAAGAGCCATGAAATTCAATGGGGTTGGAAGAAAAAAAAAAAACATTTTAAATGTGTGTTGCATTCATGTCCCTAAAAATGCTGCTGTCCCAAATATTAGCAGTTGAAAACAGGATGTGCACTTGACATTAAAGAAGGTACAGGGGAGCACGGGCAGATGAGTTGAGGCAATTCTACTCATCTGTTTTATCCGCTTCATTCTTATCCTTCTTTCCATCTGCTGCAGCCGCCTGCAAAAGGAGAATGAAATCCATGAATGTGGCACCTATTTTTTTTTTTTGCCAAAAAAAAAATCATGATCGTTCAGGGTTAAACTTGAAGCTACCTCTTCAACTTTGGCCTCCCCATTTTCAGCAAGGTCCTCTTGTTTTTCATCCTGAGGTTCCTCTTTCTTCTGTTCTGGTTTGCCCTTGGGGACCTCCTTCACATTTTGGTTCTTAGGCGCCTACAATGTTAGGAATAAAGCAATTAGTAATTATCAAGTGTCACTTGATTATTAAACATTACGTACGTTCTTTGTTGGCTCTGGTTTAGTTTCTGTCTCTGTTTTAGTTTCTGCCTCTTTCTGTGAAACACACACACACTGAATTGTTAAACCCACACCATCGGTGCAGTACATTCGAGGGAAATAAAAGGAAAAACTTACAGCTAACAATCGTGGAGACTTTCGCTTTGGCTGAAGAAGGACAACACATGTTAATAACAGAATATATACTTCACATCAAAATAAATTTTCCTGTGCATCTTTTTGTGCTGCCATGGGCTGCTTTGAACAGCTGTGTCATTTCTGTCGATAATTGTCCCTGTCATCTTTGTTGGCACGCAATATGGGACTCAAGTACAGACACTATCTCCCTCACATGATTAATAAATATTGCTATGTATTTTTTTAAACATAATCTAACTCAACAACTAAAGTAAATGGAAGACCACTGGCTAGGAATAAGGATAAACAGCATTTCTATCATTGTCACGACAATTAATGATCGCCCACTTAAATAGTCAATAATAAAAATAGTGAACGAGTCAGGTCACCTCATGATGTGTTAGTACTAGCATCAGTGGTAACATTGCTACTGTTTGGAGTTCTATTGAGTGGTCATGCAAACGTTGCACATCATTGATATCAAGCAGAATCCTTGCATCTCTAAAACTCTCTTTTCAAGGAAACCCAAAAATGGCATGTGTGTTGATCCATTAACGTGGCATCGGCAAAATAGCAAACTGTTTTCAACTCGTAAGATTGGGTAAGAATTTGTAAAATAAATAAACAAACAAATAAATAAATTGTTGCCCCCATATGGGGCCAGACCAATCACTCTACAATAGAGTCTTATTCTAAGAGTATAGATTTGTGAAAAAATATGAAGTTGCCCACAATTGGACACAGGGTTCCACCAGACAGTGACGGAGTGAAGATTTTAACTTGGCTTTAGATTCATACCTATGTTTGTTGGTTAGATTGTCACATTTCACTTGGACTACGTTACAACGGGAAACTTCACAATATGATGCAGGACAAAGAGGTGTAGACTATAAGGTAGGCAAGAGGTATAGACTCTTATAAGACCTATCTATACCTAGACTACATGACCTTTCTCTGGCGTTTGATTGGCTAAAATGATCAAACACAACGTTTCAGCTCCACTTGCTGTTCTATTTTACTTTCTTCTAGGTAGAGACTCATATAGATACTTCATTTTTTTTTAGTACTTCCCTTGTTTTGAATATTACTAGTAATATAACTCATAGTTTTACATCAGATTTCTGATGAAGATTAAAGACAACAGCCTAAAAATCTAAATAAGAAGCTGATGAGGGAGGAAAATGCATGCCTGCTTTGCATTGTTTTTATTATGGAGACTGCTGGAACATGAATTTCCCTTTTGGATGAGTAAAGTATGTATCTATCTTGTTTAGTCAAACATCTATCCAAAGTGTGGATGGAGTTTTTTGTTATAGTGGATAGGAGGGGATTCGCGGAGATCATGCTTCAGTTTCAATAGAGCATTTTGGGAATGCCAACGTGCCAACGGGAGGACAAAATCCCCCCCCCCCAAAAAAAAACAGCAGGAAAAATGTTCATTGGGAGCGAGTAACAGCATTGTAATGGAAAGCATTCACTACAAACCGCTGGGCATGCATCTGCTGGAGCCTCTGTGCCCTGTGACGAAAGGAGGGAGAGAGAAAATATTAAAAGCAGGAACAACAAAAACTCCTATCGTCAAGTGGGCGTGTGATGCAAAAGGGGGGATGGGCACCGCTCCCTTCCCTCAAGTCATAACGACATTATGCAATGTTTTTTTAGCGGCAACCGCTCCAACCTAATTACACATTATAGATGGAGTAGTTTTAGCACTATAGATTTAAAATGGAAGCGTGTATGCGCCACATTTAACGAGCCCCTTCTACCACGCGTCCACGGCGATTTATGAAATTAAAACCATCCAGAGAGAGAAATAGATTCCCGACGTGACTGTACAGGCTTTTCTTATGAAAGGGAGAGGCGTGTCCTTTTAGGGCTGCCATGGCGCTCGGAGGGAAAGGACGGTGGTGACGCGCATACAAGCGATCTTTCTCCACGACGCGCCGTCTCTGCACATCGAAATGTGTAATTAACATGTGATTATTAACGTTGAATTCGTTGGCACTTTTTTTGTAAGCTGCATAAATTCTGCCATGCAAGCTGCGTAAATGAGACGTTCGTGAACAATCTTGCGATACGTTTCCCCCAAATGGCAACCTGTGTCTCAACTGACGAAGGTTACACCTCTTTGTCTCCTTGCGGACTCCACTGTTTGTTTTCTAGTTTCTACGTTTCAAAAACAGCGCAATCAGATTGCATTTAAAACACACAACCCTACTAAGTAAAAAGGCGGCACTCAGTATGGCTCACGGGGATCGACGACGCGGAAATACACATTTAATTAATGATTAAAAAAAGACACTCGGAGATGTGGGAATAAATAAGTTGGCTGTGCGCGACATACCTTCGTTTTTCCCATTGTTGTCAAGCTTGTAGAGAGCCTTTGCAACTTAGAAATAAGTCCGCACACACCACACCTTGAAGGTATTTACCTCCAAAACACTCTGCCTGGAACTTCAAATGAACGTCCGAGGAGTACCAGAACGAGACGAAACCGGATTGGACCTCTAGTTTAACGTGAGTTGAACCTTAGCCTACCGACGTTGCAGAAAACGTCATGTCCCGCCTCCATCTTGCACCAATTGGCTTAGAGGAGGAGGCAACATATTTTTGAACCATAGCAACTTACCTGTGTGGACAGGACCACACGCCACTCACCTTTGTATTTCTTTCTAGTGTATCTATCTATTATTATATTGAACTGTGTACAGTTCTTTTCTGAAACATTTATTATGTGCAATGAAACTCTTTATCCCCCCCCCACAATTTTGCTGCTGTAAACTGCAAATTTCTATCTATCTATCTATCTATCTATCTATCTATCTATCTATCTATCTATCTATCTATCTATCTATCTATCTATCTATCTATCTATCTATCTATCTATCTATCTATCTATCTATCTATCTATCTATCTATCTATCTCTAGTACATTAATGCAGATTTTTTGTGTGGATTCACCCGACCCCACACAGACAACCATCAATCCCAAATGTGAAAATAAGGCTACGTTGGCATTAATATATAAATTGAGCGGGATGTCCGATAATGGTAGTGACTGAGTGAACGATCATATTCAATACAGCAGAAGGCAGTGCACTCCATCCTCTAAGAGGCGGCAGT
>CAAKHF010020050.1:0-14739 GCA_901007745.1 Hippocampus kuda | reverse complement strand
GTTACAGGAGACAAAAAAAAAAAGATATTGTTTCTTATTAACTGTATAGTATTTTAAAGATGGAACAACAATGGTGCATTTGTCCGAAGGAAGGAGAAGAAAAAAAATAATGGAAAAATATGGTTTTAAATGGATGGTGCTTGTTTTGTTTGGATCTGAGTTGTATACCGCCTATGTTATGTTTATTGAAAACTGACAACAACGGAAAAAAAAACAATATTGTGCATGACGTGTTTAGCAGTCATAATTATGTCCATTTGTGAATTGTGTATCAAATCAAAACAACAACAAACAAAAAATAGAAAGAAAAAAAAGAAATTCGTAGATGCACTTATTGTAAATGTGGTTAGGTTTAGTAGGTTTGACTTCAAGTTCTTGACTGCCTTACACATTGGGGCAAGTGGCTCTTAAAGAAATGAAAAAAAAAGACTTGTGGGAGAAGATGTAATGAAAAAAACAACAAAGGATTGTAGAATAATATTGAACAATTCTGAAATTGAATTCTTTTGATGCTTGTGATTATTGAAGATGTACTTTAGAGAAATTTCATTGAAAAGACATGACTGATGTTAATTCTGTAGAATAGCAATGTATACCAAATGTAATCTTTCCAATGTTATGAAGAATTTATACATGAAATTGATATGCAATAAAACCTGTGTGCTTTTTAAATGGAATTTCCACCACTTCATTTCTTTTCCCGGTTGTAAAACAAGAAGAACATTGTTTCAAGCATTTCACTCATGCTTGTTTCCCATAATATTTTGGACTTTTTTTTTTTAATGAGTAATCAAACGTCCAGCTTATGCACTTCATTGCTGAAAAAAACAACCAGTCATTTTTCAAGCCTATGGACTCTCAAAGCATCACATTTGACTCATATAAGACTTGATTGACAGCGCACTATAGACTACCTTCATTCATATTTGACCTGATGCAAAAATCGTTTACCCCACACGCAGTTGTACTCATGACCAATATTATGATCCCATCTTGATAATATAGTATTTTGAGATGGAAATTAAATAAAGTACATTTACTTGCCAGCTGCAACGGTCACATGGTGCTTGAAAGGATGTGACTATTGCAAGTAGGAACACTAAGACATCACTAGAGAATGCAAATTCTGGAGAAGCTGCTCACACCCTGAATGGAAAAAAATAGGGAAATTTTGAATGACATGGAATGATCTTAAATGATATTGAACAATATGGATCCATGTAGCATGGCATGGAATGATGAGGAATGATGTTGAATAATTCTGAATGATATGGCAAGGTGTGGAATAAAATGAAATTAGGTGAAATGATCCAAACAGTTCCCAGTTGGAGTAGTTTGAATCAGTTCAAAGGTGAAGAGTAGAGGTAAAGCAAGTAAAATCGTGAGAAGAGGCTTTAATTTTGGAATTGTGAAAAATTGTTGTAGGCATGAGCGCAAAACGTAAAAGTTCAAGCAGTTAGAATCAGTCAAAAAATATTGAATTTAGAGGTAAAACAGAATATTGTTTTACTGGGTGAGTTAGAGAAATAATTATGATGTAATTAGCTGATGAGTTTAGAGTAGAAACTGCACCAGTCAAAAATCTTAATTTCAGTATTTTAGGGGCCATGTGTGCGGTGTCAAAACGGGCATAACTTCAACGTGGTGCCAGCGCATGTCTCGTCGAGTGTGTTTGGGGACGTGTTGTACCCCCCTGGGCATTCCGGAACACAGAACTGCCTCACCCCCAACTCATAGAAAATTTGGGAACAGAACGTAGCACGCACTCGCGTACAAATAGCAGCATTGTCATTTCCGTGCTGGGGAAATGGTCTAGTTCAGCCTGTTTGTGAATATGGGCGTTCCTGCCACACCTTACGGCACATCTGCAAATTTGGTTGCGAAAAGTTGACAACATTTTATACGCCCTAAAAGGAGGTCTATTGTGTGGCACAACTGGTGTAAGGTAATTTTGTTATATTTGATCGAGGCGCAGGCAGACAGATTCGGCATGTGTGGTGGATATTCATATATATGGCACCAGTGTTGGACAATCCCTCTGAATCATTATAGAAATACCTTTTTATCTCTTATCGTAAAATCTTGTGCTGGTTTTCCTTAAGGTCAGTTTTACTTTCGTTGGCATCTACAGGGTGCTTGTCACGTTCTCTAGGGCGCGCGACAATTATCTGGACTGTCAGTGCGCTAGGCGGTCCCCGTGCGGTGTTTGTTTTCCTTGAAGTGAGTGCAAATAAGGCTAAGCGGCGCTTGCGACTGGCCCTTTAAGATGACGTTTAAAGGCGGAAGTGAAGCAGCACTTCCACAATCAAAACAATATTGGTGCGCAATGTGTGAGTGTGCTTCAACCAAATAACATTTTCCACTTCCGTTGAGGAGTTCCGAGTCCGCCATGCTTCAGCTAAACGACACGGTGGAGCCCGAGAGTCCCGGGGCCGCTGTTCTCCACCCGGCCGAGGTCGAGGAAGGAGTGGAGGTCGCCTTCACGCCGCCGGAGGCCGGGCGCAGCCTGGGACACGGAGCCACAGCAGCCTGCTGCCGGCCGCTGCAAACGCTGACGCCTTTTCACGTGCACAACCCCACCATGCAAGCCAAAGTCAAGGACTACTTTGTGTTCCGGGTACGACGTGATCTCCTTTACTCTTGGATTGGAAATATAAAGAGAGTGTAAGATGCTTATGGCATGATTGATTGGCAATGAAAGCCCACTATCAGTGGTAGGGAGTATCAGTGGAGGACAAATTCGTGGTTCAGTATGTTTTTCAGGTAGAGAAGAGGGGGGGGGGGCAGTGGTGATGATAATGGTGATGAGGCTGACCCACGATGTTTTACATGCTGTTGTCAGCCAGGTACCATCGAGCAGGCAGTCAGCGACATCCGGACTGTGGCTCTTCCATCTGAGGATGGAGAGGTGCTAAGCGTCTGGCTTCTGGCTCAGTAAGTCCCATTTTTATCTTGAACCATGTCTTCATCATAACCAGATCTTCCCTGGCATTTGTTTCATGCCCGAGAAGCTGAAATGTTAAATATTTCCAAATTAAATACCAATGCAGTTTTGCATGAATGAGGAAAATGAGGTTGAAACACTCCGGCCACTTCATTAGGTACATTAACACTGCATAAAAGCAATGATTCCCAAATCCTGTTCAATGGCGCATTGGTGTGTCATAAGGTCATCAGGTGTGCTGCGGAAATGTTCCCAACCTCACTGAATTGGTTCAAACATTTTTCGTTGACTACAAATAAAGTGTCTTTGTTCATCAATCTTATATATGTATATAAACCTGTGTCTTGTGTTTGTTACCTTCAATTGAACGAGTAACGAACGAGTTGGTCTGTCAAGTGGTGCATCATCATATCAAACTCGGCTGCCAATCATGTGTGCAGGATTGACCACTGGAATAACGAGAAGGAGAGACTTGTCCTCATTACAGACAGGTAAATCCAAAAGCACATATCAACGAGCTTTCATCTCTCTTTTCTAAAAAGACATCATGCATTTTTTTTCCCCACCATTTAAAACATTTTCCCGGGTGTCTTAAACACATCTATGACATGGTTTTATTCAAATCCCTCAAGGATAAAGAACTGGAGACATTTTAACGGCTATTTCTTGCTGTGGTGAAGTTGCTTTGTTCTAGTGCACTGGATGTCCAACTCAAGGCCCGGGGCCAGATCAGGCCCGCCACATCATTTTATGTGGCCCGCGAAAGCAAATCAAAGATGTCAACTTTCATGATGCTTGCTAAAATCACTACCAAAATTTCAAATTCTCATTTGAAATATAAAAGAGTGATACTATAAGCATTTTCGTGTGACCAAAACCCTCATGACAGTAACTTAAATAATAGGTGAATAAACCATTATTAGTACTGGCGGAATGCCCACCTCTGCTAACACTGTTATCTTGCTTAAAACAAACGAGGGTCCATTCCATTGCATTGCCGCTGAATGATGCAGCATTTCGGGTTTTGGGGGGGGGGGGGGGGGGGGGGGGGTTGGCAAATAAGTCACATTTACTTGTTTCATTTCACACTTAATGAGTGCGCAGTTGGTCTCTGGAGCCAACCGCAGTATTTTTAAAAATATATATTTTTTTCCAATCCTATGTTGTCCTTTAAAGAAATGTTGATTTGCTTTGCATGCGCAGGTCCTTGCTGGTGTGCAAGTACGACTTCATCAACTTGCTGTGTCAGCAGGTCGTGAGAATTTCGCTCAATGCCGTCGACACCATCTCAGTGGGCGAGTTTGAGTTCCCGCCCAAATCCCTCAACAAGTACGTATGGCTCATTTGACCCTTGATCAAACTTTTCTGTTTTATCGGCATGTGTGACCCTCATACTTGGTTCCCCCCCTGCCCTCCCATTGCCGCGTAATTGTTCGCAAATTTTAATCAAGTGTAAGTGAAGTTTGAAAAAAAAAATGCACAGAAATGTCAAGAAACAAGGAAGACTTATCTGCAACTTCACATTATCACATCGACTCCGACGGTAACAAGACAACAAAATCTGAAAAACTGAGCAGGGAACTCATGGCGAGTGTTTTTTTTTTCCGCTTGTTTTCTGTAAACCTTCAAAAATGACTTGAGCAATTATGTTACAAGGCTAATAATTTGTTCAGTGAAGACTCTGGATTTGTAATTCCGATGTGTGTGGTGTTCTTTTTTGTGTTTTTTTTTACAGGAGAGAAGGTGTTGGGGTTCGTGTCCAGTGGGACAAGCGTCCCCGGGCCTCCTTCTTAAACCGCTGGAACCCGTGGTCCACAGATATGCCCTACGCCACCTTCACGGAGCACCCCATGGCCCACGCCGACGAGAAGGTGGCCTCCCTCTGCCAGGTAATTCCTTTGGTCTGGATTTAATTGGATTAATTTTTGGGCTGGTAATCTCTCCCTAGCCTTGTTGCCACCACGTAGCTCCGCCTTGGTTGTCATGACATAACAAAAGCCGTACTCTCCTGTTCAGGATAATCGGTGTTGAAAATGGCTGGATGGATGACGTCACAGTGCAACCTAACGCAGTTGACTGTTCACCAATTCCAATATTTAGCCGTTTTTTTTTTTTTTTCAAAGAAAGGTGTCTATGCAGCGTCCTTGTGATTCGCCTCTCGGGCCATGAGGCGTTCCGATAGTTTTACGTAAATGTGAATCACCCAGAAAAAGTGTTCACCAGTCGGGCGCTGGCCTACTATGCTGATGTTTGCCGACAAAAGCAAATGTCAGTTCTTTACAAAACGCCAAGCAAAAACCGCTTCTGAGAGAGAACATGGACAAAAGAGGACAAAAAAACGATGAGGAGGCAGTTAAAAGTGAATTGATCACCACTTTCATTCTTTACACTATTCTTTGTTTTCTACATTATGCGCAATTCTCATTTATTGTGCAATAATCTAATTGTAACATGCATTTGTTAGGTATTTTGATGCATTTTTATGCTTTAGAAAACATGTCTGAATTTTGGGGGGTCTTGGAACAGATTAGGGCATTTACATGGAAAACGCGTCTCTACTTACAAAATTTTCTAGTTAAGAAATTTCTTCCAGAACCAATTAATTTCGTAAGTAGAGGTACCACTGTAATCTCATTTAGTTGCTTTTTTTGTTTTGTTTTGTTTTGTGGTTTTGTTTTGTTTTGTTTTGGGGGGTTTTGCTATTTAAAATCGCAGTGGTTTGCCTGTGTATTTATTTGTGTTCGTATGTACAGCTGGACAACTTTCAGACCCAACTGGTGCAGGCGGTGAAGAGAGCCCAAAAGGAGCACCCCATCCCAGGTCGGGCCAACGGAGTCCTGATTCTGGAGAGACCCCTCCTCATCGAGACCTACCTGGGCATCATGTCCTTCATCAACAATGAGGCCAAGCTGGGCTATTCCATGACCCGAGGCAAGATTGGTTTTTAGAGACAATGGCTCCAAATGGGAGCAGCCTTGGGTTTTTTCTTCTTGTGTTTGCAGCTCAGAGCTCGTAAAAATGACACTCCGCAAGTTGTTTGTAGCAGACAGGTGGTCAGCCAGCTGAAGACTCGCATGGGTCTCTTCAGTTGTTCTAAACACCCCAGCCCCCGTTCCTTTCAAGAGCTGCCATACTTGCATGGGCCCCTCAACTGTACGGGTATGTGACAAATGTCGATGAGGAAAAACGACAACAGCGTTTGCGTCTGCCTTTTTGTTTTCTTCTTCTATTCTGTATTTGTCCTCAACTGGATGTGCTGCAGTCTTCTGCTCCTTATTTGGGCGTTAACTGTTACAAAACGGCGTTCAGTGCCAAAGATGTGTCGTGGCTGTGTGCCTGCAGTGATGAGTACTGGATGTTCAATGAAATGAAGCGATCATGAGACCACCGGGCGGGTTCATGGGAAGGGAACGAGAGTTGTCCTGAATGTCAAGTCGTCACATGATTAAGTGGAATAAGCCTGGCTAATAGGGGAATCGATCATGATTTGCTCTGTCTTTCTTAACAACTCCGCTTGTTTACTGGGGAAAAGAAGAGAATATTCTTCACGCTGGGAAAAATAAATAAGCCAATAAGCCAACGTGACCTTTTGTCTCCTTTTAGGCCAGTGTTGTTGCTTTCTCACTGCGTTCACATTCAGAGCTGCTTTAGCGTTGTGAGAGTTGTTCAAGCAAAAAATGGGACGGTTTTGTTTTTAGTCGAGATCTTGATTCTTGTCCAGGGATGTGACTAAACGAAGCTGTACAATATTCGGATTTGTTTGCACATTTGGCAGCAATATCATATGCAGTAAAGCAGTGGTGCCCATTACGTCGATCGCGATCGCAGACTGGTCCCAAGTCGATCGCAAGGGGTGTAGAGGAGGAAAAAAAAAAACCAACCATTTGTGTGTCTTTGTGCAAGTTAGTAAGATATATTTTTTCTGTTAATGTACACTGCCTCCTATCAGTCTCATTTTCACAAAAAGTATTTAAAAGAATATAATGAAGCAGGTAAATCTTTAACCTCCAGTGAGTGGTGTGTGACCTGCGTCACCGGAAGTTGTTAGCGCTCAGCAGTCTGCAATTGCAGCTTGTTATCAGAGCCGTTGCGCTATATCTTTTATCTTCATCATTATTCTCATTCAGAGTTTGTTTCGCGTACAATTCACCGAGGGCACGGGAAAAGAATAGGAATCTAGAGGGCCGAGGGAAGCACTTTAAAACGGTACGTGTGAGCTACGATAGTTAGCAGGCTGCAAAAGTGTGTCGCATGCCTCCGTGTCAGACTGTTGCTCATCATGGCGTACGTGTGTGGATGTGCGTGCGCGCGCTAAGGGGTCGGTCACCGGAGGTTGGTTGATCGAAAAGTCAATCTTCGGTCCAAAAAGTTTGGGCACCCCTGCAGTAGAGTCAAATCTCAGTTGATCAAGGGATGGGCTGTATGTGGACCCCAATTTTCTTAGGGGTAGGGGTAAATTATAAACTCTTTGCGTGTTAAAAATGAATTTCCCAATTCAATGCGGGTCAATTATAACACATATTTTTGCTGTAATGCGGGCCGACACGTACACAGTGTCATACAGCTGGTTAGAACGTGTGTGTGGTCTCTGACTCATATGCACCATAGAGCTGATGAAAATTAGTTGTCATTATTTAAGTTAGATTGTGTTGGAATAGGTTGTGAGGGGAACGTAGAACATTTTCACTGTTAATGCATGTGACAAATAGTGAAACCTCCCTTTGCCTTTCTGGGTCAATTTGACCTGTGGTTTCTGGTAAGTTGAACTCATTTTTATTTTTCTGTACAATGTGTAGTTAGCAGAAAAAAAATCTATACATTATACAAGTAAAATAAAATCTAGGGGCAAGTTTTATCACAAACCTCAGTTTTCATTATAAAAATAAAATTTTGCAGCAAAATGGGAGGGTTAAGCCTTGTTGGAGTCCTTAGTGGGGGGGGTTTTAACTCATGTATTTAGTCATCTAACCTCCTGTCTTCACTCTTAGAACACAGAACTGGAATATGACTTTGCAACACATCAAAACGTCCAGAAACATGCTTTTTTTCCCCTTCTTTTGCCCTTTCTTTAATAGAATGAATTTAAGACTTTTTAAGACTTTTTTGTTTTTTTTCTTCTCACAAAAAATGCATTAAGACCAAGCTCTCCAAAATCGGCTGTCAAATTTTATTCAAAATAACGTACAAAAATGTCATGGGAAAGTACAAATGTTTAGAAAGTGACCGCTCAGAGCTTGCACAATCAACCTCACAGTGTTCACAACCAGTGCCCTCGTGTGTATTTATCGAATACGTTTTTGTTTTCTTAATCCAAAAAGGCCAATGTCAGGTTTTCCAAAAGGTTCAGTATGACAAAGTAAATTGCGCTGGTGGAGCTGAGTGCTGAGTCCAAAGTTCACTGGACCCGTTTTCATGGAAGAATACATTGGAAGTGAATTCCAGTTATGTGCCTGCTCACATCACTTGTCCTCAGCGCCGGTGTTGGTGTAGCACAAACACAGTTGCTCCTTCCCAAGCAGGATGAGAGGATCCCCGTGGCAGTGCCACGACAGCAGCTGGACCTGGAATCCGCCTGGTAGGAGACCGCCACAAAGAAGTAAGTCTCAACTGAGTCATTCTATTCAGTGCATGACAGTGACACGAAGATTCTTTGTGTACTGGAATAGGTGACGTCATCATATCCACAAATGCAACAGGTGATGTAATATAAAGAGAATCGAAAACTGAGGATTTATGTCAGGTCAAGCATACGGCCCGCGGGCCGGAACCGGCCCCCAAGGCGGTTCGATCAGGCCCGCAAGGTAATTTAAAAGTGAAAGAATAGATAAAAGGCACTGAATAAATATTTTTAATAAGCTGCAATTCATGGATCATCCGCTAGAGGAACACTGTTTTGATCAGAGAAGAAGACAACAGCAGTTTCAGTCTGTCACTGAGACAGACCCAACACAGCAGTAAAAGCCAGCTACCTAATTGGTAACGAAATAGCATTAGCATCAAAGCCATATTCCGACGGTGACTTTGTGAAACGATGCATGATGAAGGCAGCTGTACTTGTATGTCCCGAGAACCGACAAGCTTTTGCCAATATTAGCCTGACGAGGATTTCGGACCTATCAGCAGATTTAGACAGCCAAATGAAACAGAGTCAAGTCATTTTGTTAAATGTTTTGTAAAAAGTATGTTGATTCAATTTCAAAATTTTCCGAATGTTCTTGTGCTTCTTTCGACCAAAACAAAGGAAAAATATATTTTGGTTATTTACAGCAGAGTATGGTATCATTTCAACAGTCCGGCCCACTTGACATCGACTGAGGCCGTATGTGGCCCACAATGTGAAATGAGTTTGACACCCCTGGTTTCAGGAGTATTAGTATATGCCTTGATTTCAATGAGTAGTCATTCTTTGATTGCTGACAGACAAGCGTTTTTAAAAACAAAGCTTGTTCTATTCATCGTTACGACGCATAATTCTATGAGACGTTAGCATTTGTACTTTTTATTTTGTTCTAAAATCTGGCAACATTCAATCACAAATCACGTTACCATCGCTAGGGACTTCGACAGAAACGCATCCCGTCGGGGTCCACAGGTAAACTTTGGTGTTGCCGGTGCACATCGCCAGCCGCGAGCGTTTCGGGTCCCACTGGAAGCAGCGCACGGCCGACGTCTGCTCGAGCACGGCCTCGAGGCTCATCTTCTGCATGTCCCACACCCAGATGACGCTGGCCATGTTATCTGCGGTCAAAAAGGCACATCCACCAAGCATCCTGAAAGCGCTCTCGGGGGGCCGCCGAGAGCTGCTCATCAAATACGTGGTGATCAACGCGAGCGGAACACGAGGCCTGACCATTTTTGGTGGCTAAGTAGCGACTGTCTGAGCTGAAGGCCAACGTAGAGACGCCGATCTTGGGGTTGGCCCTGTCTGGGTCTGGTCTGACCACAGGCATTTGAACTGGCGCTGGGTGAATCTCATCTGGAGGGGACGACAAGAAAGCAGGTGAGAACTTGCACCCAGAATTGCCGTAGCAAAATGAGTCAAATATACAGTTGTTTTTTTTCTTCTTTTCAATAAAAGGCAAACACTGACGTACATTTGCTCCCACGGCTTAATAGACTTGAGCCCATCGTTATGTTGTGTAGCGTGTGTTCTTCACTGCCGGCAGCTGACCTTTTCTCCACTTCCTTATACACAACCTACCAACGCAGCAAGTAGCTTCGGTTATCATCAAGCTCAGCGGCCTTTTGGTCGAACAAATATGGCAGAAAATACTTGCAACTTTTGTGGAGGTGACTGTTGCTGGGTGTTCAAACTGTGCGATCTTCTTCCATGTGATGTGGTTCAGGATGCGTACCTGCAACGGGATTACAGTCACTAACGATACGATTTCTGACACGTGGCAGAAGTTCAAGTCAAGACACTTCTTTACAAGGATCAACGTATGGTGTGATTTTTGTAAAAGTGTGCCCATACTTTTTCGTCGTAGCTGCCAATGGCCAGGAATTGACTGCTGGGGCTCCAGGCCACACACTTGACACCCAGCGACCACTCGTAGGCGCTGTAAGTGGACAGCAAGCGGCCATCCAGAGAATACAGCAACACCTTGTACTGCCAGGAGGACATGCGCGTCAAGCAAGCGTTGTGCTTCCAACGGAATGAGAAAGGTGAGTTTGAACTTTTACATATCTTTCCCTCTCAAGAATTGGGCCCCTTACATGAACGTATGCAAGAAAGCAGTGCAAATGGGAGGAAAATGCACCTTAAGTTAGGCCGCCGGGTTTTTTGTCTAATATGAAGAAAAAGTGGCACCATCTTGTGGCAGCTGTGAGTAATTACAAACCCTTTTTTTTTTTTGTGGCTGAAGAAGCATTTTTGGTGGACAAGTTTCAGCTGTCAATATTATTTGGGCACCATTTGCCCCAAAAAATAACCACTCCTTAAATGTGTGATAACCAGGGAATTGGGCAATAGTTTTCAATAGTTCAGCACTGCTGGCCTTGAAGGTTGAAACGGCATTGAATGTTTGGATTTTTCAAAGACGAGGCGATAGCTCCTCCAGCCAATAACGCCACTGCCACTCTGTTCAGTTTTAACACATTTCGCACGTTGTCATGATTCTTTCACATGCCAACCAGAAGTTAGTTAACACGCCACCTTAAACCAAATACAGAACCGCTACGCGCATAGAGCATTCTTCGTGTATTTTCGCGACTTGGCTCGGTCACTTTCATTCACGAATGGTGGAGTTCGCTTTATACAATAAAGCAAAAAAACAAAGATGCCATTGTCATCAAATTACAATTTGGAAGTATGAACGAGAACCAAAAAAAAAGAAAATCCTCAACCTTTTTTTTTTTTTTTTTCATTTTTAAAATGATGATTTTGCACTACTTCAGACTGCAGCTACCACGCAGCGGCACTGAGGATTTTACCTCCAGACAGCTGTCCCAAACAGCCAGGACGCAGCCATTAGGAGACCACTCTAACCCTGCCAGGTCCTGTGTCTCGGTCTCAAAATGCTGTAAAAGAATCATCATCAGGCCATATTTACACTTTAAAAAATCAAGGAAGCGGTACAGACTGAGAACGGTGATCACTTGGACACAACTTTAACCGTACTAGAATATGAACCCCTGTTGTAAAAGTTTGACTCCAGGATTTATGTTAGCGCTTGGGTAAACTTGGTAAATGGCGGAAAAGCCGAGGCTGTGCGTTCTACTTACCCTGAGCAAATGCCAGTCGTCGCACACAAACACACAAACATAATCTTTGCAGTCGCGACGTTCCGCCAAGGCCATGTAACAGCCATCTCTGCTGAAATCAATACCTGCAGGCACAAAATGAACGACACAAAGCTCTCATTCCGATTGGGAGAAAATGAAAATCCAAATACCGTATTTTCCACACTAAAAGGCGCACTGGATTATGAGGCGCACCTTCAATGAATAGCTTATTTTGTAATTTTTTTTCACACATTGGGCGCACCGTAGTATAAGACGCAATCTACAATGCATCCACTAGATGGAGCTACGCTCGAGGAAACACCAATAGAACGATCAGACGTCAGTAAAACTTATTTAATAAAGCAGCGACACAGTTCACTTAACCAACAGCAAACTATAACATTGACTTGTTAACGTTGAACTCTCTTGCCGCTGCTCTATTTCCGTGCGTAACCGAGTGCCTGAAGTTTGAACTCTGCGTTGTAAGCATGTCAATGGCAAAGAGCCCTTTTGGGGTCAACATATTAGTGTAATAACCATACACAAGGTGCATCGGATTTTAAGGCGCGCTGTGAGCTTTTAAGAAAATGGAAGGCTTTTAGGTGCACCTTATAATGCAGAAAATACGGTAAGTTTAATTCTACTTTGTGAAAATGTCAATTGTGACTTCCTATCAGGTGTTATGACACTTAAAGAGTGGAGTAGCATGGACTTATTATTTCTGGCATCTTGAGGGGATGCATGGTGCAAAGGGCGACGGTAACAGACCATAATTTTTACCCGGGCTGCCGACAGGCCTGTTATGAAAAGCACGTCCCATTGACTGAAAGGCGCACAGCTGTCCACAGAGAGAGGTGCGCTTTTTTATACATAGCCAAGGATCGGCCGCAAGGTAAAAGAACGGCATGGGATTCATGGACATTCTGCTGATCCCGTCCGCGGGTCCGTGGGGGGGGTGTATACACTCCAAAAGCACAAGAACTTCATTGCGACGGAATTATTCTCAGACTCACCCTTGTGACAAGCTTTGGGATTCTTGATGTAAGACACGGCTTTGGTGCATAGGGACCACACGGTGATCCTCAGCTGTCAAGACACGACAAGCAGAAGAAAAGTTACAACCGGGGCTCATCTTATCCCGTCAGTCATTTCTACAGAAATAAAATGTCATTTACATAAGTTCCAGCACTAAAATAAACTTGAAAAAAAATCAACCACACCTCGTCAACTTTGCTGCTGTGAATTGGGAATTTCTCCATTGCGAGACTAATAAAGGTTTTCTTATCTTATCTTATCAATGAGCTTATATTTATCAGTTTCAGAAATGCGAACATCAAATGACAGCAGGTATGATATGAAACATGAGAAATGATTCAAAACATCCTGGACTCAAAAACTCCCGGTACAATGGTTCCAAAATATACACAGCTAAGAACATATGAGCCTAGTCTTATGACAGTTCGTACAATGCAAATAAACCGGTCATCCATTCTGCATTTGGGAATGCTTGGAGCTTTCATCGCAGCATTTAAACGGGCATTCCAACTGAGCCAGCGCATGTCACCTAAGTGGCCTGAAATGTCCACCCTGTTTGCTGAAGATATCTGGCTGTGCAGGACCGCCAACAGCAACTCACGGTACACCTGAACGTCCCTTTCAGGATAAGCATCATCAATATGGCAAAAAAAAAAAAAAAAAACACTTGAATCCATCATTCTCAAATGGGGCTTTTGTCAGAATTTATGAAAATGATCACAAATTACATACCGTATTTTCCACACTAAAAGGCGCACCTAAAAGCCTTCCATTTTCTTAAAAGCTCACAGCGCCTTAAAATCCGATGCGCCTTGTGTATGGTCATTACGGTAATATTTCGACCCCAAAATGGCTCCTTGCTGGAGACATGCTCACAACGCAGAGTTCAAACTTAAGGCGATCGGGTTACACAGTTGAACACGGAAAAAGAGCAGCGGCAAGAGAGTTCAACGTTAACGGGTCAATGTTATAACTTGCTGTTGGTTAAGTGAACGGCGTCGCTGCGTTATTAAATACGTTTAACTGACATCTGATCGTTCTGTTGGCATTTCCTTGAGCGTAGCTCCATCTAGTGGATGCATTGTACATTGCATCTTATAATGCGGTGCATCCAGTATATGAAAAAAATTACAAAATAGGTCATTCATTGAAGGTGCGCCTCATAATCCAGTGCGCCTTTTAGTGTGGAAAATACGGTCATGACACTACCCTCAAAACCAAAAAATCATATTTTACGATTAACAATAAGGATGTATGAAAAAATCAGATATCTCCATAATGCTGAAGATAACGAGAAAGGCAGACTTTAATATCAGCAACATGAAATTAAGCATGTCAGCGATTTCCGGATTTGCGCCTGGGCAAGTCACGGAGAACGGGCAAGCGTATTTGCTGCCGTATATTCTGATCTGTCAGCGGAGGATTAGAGTGGAGGCATTCCACATAGGAAGCCATCTCAAACCGATATAGCCCATTTCTCTTGTTACAGCCTCATGATTACATCCAGAAACCGGAGCCTCCTCAAGGCAACATCTACGTACGGCGGAACTCTTGTCACCGTGCCACGTCGGCGCTTTCACCCAGCGGCAGCGTTGACGATTGAGAGGCGAGCCCCGGCTCCAGCCGTCCCAAGGATGCAAATCCAAACCCCGCCAATCTAAAAGCAATTACACGAGTTCAGCTCAACGACGCCCTCGGCTGTCGTCAATTTACAAGAGGCAGAGATAAAAGTTCACGATGTAAATGTTGCTGGTGCAATAGCTGGTGCAATTATACCTTTGAAAGCTGGTTTCACTTGCCCTCCTCCAACAGTCTTAAACGACTGTATTTCAATGGTGGTTATGAGCGAACACCGAAGATATGATCGAAAACCAACTCGCAAGAAAACACAAGTGGTCAGGCTTAAGGTCTCATTGTACTTCTGATGGGACTCAAATTCAACCATAAAACATTTCAGGATAGCGCAAAAAGACAGTGATGAAGAAAATATTCATGCCCCTGTTCAAGTGTTTCGTCATATTGTTATATGATTTCAA
>CAAKHF010020048.1:36540-48603 GCA_901007745.1 Hippocampus kuda | reverse complement strand
TACATGGTCATTTTTTTCTGCCCAAAAAGCCTTACATGCTTGTTTTTTTCGGCTAAAAACTGCTTACTACACATTGTCGTTTTTTTTCGGCTAAAAATGCCTTGCTATACATGGTCGTTTTTTTGGGCTAAAAACGCCTTACTATACATGGTCGTTTTTTTTTCAGAAAAAACGCCTTACTATACATGGCCGTTTTTTTTCGGTTAAAAACGTCTCACTATACATGGTCGTTTTTTTTTTCGGTTAAAAACGTCTCACTATACATGGTCGTTTTTTTCGGTAAAAAAACGCCTAACTATATATGGTCTTTTTTTTCGGTAAAAAACGCCTTACTATACATGGTCGTTTTTTTCGGGTCAAAAACGCCTTACTATACATGGTCGTTTTTTTTGGCTAAAAACGCCTTACTATACATGGTCGTTTTTTTTGGCTAAAAATGTCTTACTATACATGGTCGTTTTTTTTGGCTAAAAACGCCTTACTATACATGGTCGTTTTTTTTGGGCTAAAAATGTCTTACTATACATGGTCGTTTTTTTTCGGCTAAAAACGCCTTACTATACATGGTCGTTTTTTTTGGCTAAAAATGTCTTACTATACATGGTCGTTTTTTTTGGGCTAAAAATGTCTTACTATACATGGTCGTTTTTTTTGGGCTAAAAATGTCTTACTATACATGGTCGTTTTTTTTTGCTAAAAACGCCTTACTATACATGGTCGTTTTTTTTGGCTAAAAACGCCTTACTATACATGGTCGTTTTTTTGGCTAAAAATGTCTTACTATACATGGTCGTTTTTTTCGGCTAAAAACGCCTTACTATACATGGTCGTTTTTTTTGGCTAAAAACGCCTTACTATACATGGTCGTTTTTTTTGGGCTAAAAATGTCTTACTATACATGGTCGTTTTTTTTGGCTAAAAACGCCTTACTATAATATACATGGTCGTTTTTTTTTGGCTAAAAACTCCTTTCTATACATGGTCGTTTTTTTTGGGCTAAAAACGCCTTAGTATAAATGGTCGTTTTTTTCGGTTCAAAACGCTTTACTTTGGGAGTAAAGGCATTCTTCATGTGTCTATGTTTCTTGATTCGTCAAAAATGGGCAGAGTGCATCGTTCCAGGCAAAAATTAATTTGGATTGTTTGGACTCAAGTATTTTGAACCATCTGGACATCTTTCACTGAAGCGAAGCAGATGCAGAGGTCCTTTTTTTCCTCCAAGTAGCTGCTCGGAAACTTTACTTTGAAACCCGAACCCTAGTTTGAAACCGTGCATTTGGGCAACAGAGCAATTGAGGGCGAATGTGGGAGAGGTTTGGCAAGTTTCAAAGCCTAACCCCGGTTTAAATGCCAACTTGGCATCCGAAAAGTAGAAGCAGCTTGTGAGACACAACTGTACACTCGCAACGACGTTCAAATAGTCCTCCTGGTGAAGCACTAGAAATAACCAGGTTTTTGCAGAATGCTTTTGAACATTTAAAGAGAAAAAATGTCATCCAAGCAAACCTTTAAAAAATGAGCAAGAATGTGTGTTAAAAAAATAAAATAATCAGCAAATCCATTTTCGTGAAGATTTTTTTTCATTCACGTGTTACAACATAAGTCGGGCATAATGACCCTCTTTTTAATTTCCCATTGAAAACATGTATTTATGTGTTTATTTTTTAAATTAGAACAACAAACCAAAATCAAGTTCAGGACCGCAGCACGGGACGAGGCAACGGGGCGTTATGCAGTGTCCACCACCTGCCACTGGGTGTCGCTAAGAAGCCGGTAGTTCAGCTTGCGGTAGCCTTCGGGCTGAAGCCCCCGCTGCCGCCACACTTCATCGTAGAGGCTGCGCACAACCGGAGGTGGCGGCGAGAAGCCGGCGTCGGCGGCCAGCTCGGCGAGGTACTCCCACTGGTCCCCGCCCATCACCAGCAGGTGGCGCCGCGCCGCACCGCCATCCGCCTTCTTCTGCAGCGCGAGCCGCGCCTCTGCCGCCATCTGGGCTCGCGACGGCAGCGCCGGCGAGCCGGCCAGTGCGCCCAGCGCGAACTGGACCTGACGGATGGACGCAACGGTTAACGCGACAGAGTTGACACTTGCGCCCGGGCCCCGCCCCCTCGTTACCTGGCAATGGAAGTTGGTGAAGGGGCAAATGCTCTTGCAGAGCCCGATGAAGACGAGCGAGGGGAAGGCGGGCGGCATCATGAAGCGGTAGAGCGGCGCCACCAGCTGCTCCTCCAGCTCCAAGCCCAGCCGGCCGCCGTCCAGGAAAGGAAAGCTGAAGTTGTAGCCCGTGCAAAAGAGCAGCACGTCGGCGGCGCGCACCGAGCCATCCTGGAATGCCACATGTTGCATTGGAGCGTACGATCGATGGGTTGTTTGTGTTGAATCGTTGCCAAGCATAGACGGTCGCCGATGTAACACGGCTTCGCAATCGTGTACATGCCAGAATCCAGCATGCGAGATCTGGATGTTTTATGACCGATGCCATGGCACTTTTTGCTCACCTGGAAGCAAATCCTGCCATCGTCCTGGACGGCCACCGGCGGACTCGACTGGCGGATCTCAGCCGGAAGAGCTGCCACCAAAGGGGGACCGCGGTGACTCAGCGTCACCTGCGAGGAAAGACAAACGGCAATTAGGATGGACGGCGATGCTGCAGTGCTGACAAATGGACTTTGTTGCACGACAAAGCTTGTAAGTCAAGTCAAAGCACTGAAATGAATTGAAATCCCATGAATCCGTTCTGGCGTGGCCAATTAAAATAAAAATCCCGGAATTACATGTTTACCTGGGCGCCCGCTTTGGCTAACTCCAAGGAAATGTCTATGCCCGACGCTTTGGCTCCCAGGACCACCACCGAGCGAGACGAGAAGGGTTCTGCGCTCCTGTACGCGTGACTGTGGAGAACCTGTCCTACATGAAGCCAGTCAGGGAAGTCTTTTGAACTTGAGCAAGTTAGCAGCGTTGCCGATCACACGGACGTTGAAGGACTCGCCTTTGAAGTTCTCAAGGCCGGGCACGCTGGGGATGTTGGGCTCCGAGTAATGCCTGCGACGCAAACGGCTGAACGTGAGCAACACCCGCAGGCGCCCGGCAGCTAGCGTCTCCCGTTAGCGTCTCGTCTCACCCGGAACACACAAAGACCGCGTCGAAGGTGTCGGTGGTCCGGCATCCCGAGGTGTCGCACGCCGTCACCTCCCAGGTGGTCCGTGTCCGATTCTCACCGTCCTCCGTTGTCACCGCGACGGGCTTCACCTCCTCCACTGCGCTGTGGAACTGACACGGACTCAATGATACCAGATGTCGAGCTCCGAGAACGAGAGCAGCATCAGATCGAGACACAAACCAGACCTGCTATCAGAACTCGAGAGAGAAGTCGCTCTCGAGCAAGGGTGTCCAAGTCCAGTGCTCAAGAGCCCTTCCCCAGCCAGTTTTATTTTGTTTCCGTCCTTCCGCATTCCTGATGGAAATGATCAGGGTCGTTATCAGGCTTCTGCAGGGCTTGCCGATGAGCTGATCATTCCAATCCAAAAAAACGCCTTTCTAGACATGGTCGTTTTTTCGTGCTGGAAAAGGGGCTCCCGAGGACCGGACTTGAGCACCCTCAATCTACAGCCAGAACTGGATCTAGCTTTAACAGTTGTCAAGAGTCTTAAGTCTTGCCATGTGCTGCTGGCGAATTTACCCTAATGTGGGGGCGGATGCGGTACTGTCGACAGTAGTCCTCCAGGTAGCGCCGCACATCCTGATGCGACAGGAAGCTGTTGAGCTGCGGGTCGAACGGGAAGTCCGGGAACATCATCACCTCTTTGGGAAGGTTGGTCCTGTGCCCCAAAGAACAAGATCCCAGTCGTGAGATCAACGTTATAATCCTCATCTTCTCCTCCTGGTCTTACGCGGTCAAAGTGTCCAGGGTCGGAAGAAGAACTACACTCAGCCCTAAGTCTGGGACAAGTTCTCGGGGGGCAGACCGAGGACCGGGGGGGCTGGTGTGGCCACAGTAAGTTTGGTTCTCACCTGAGGTTTTTATACATGCTGCATCGTACGTCCGGTCCGACCCGCTCCTGGTAGCACCAAGTTCCCCCCACGTTGGCGGTGAGCTCAAAGACGACAGGAGGGGCGAAGCGCTCCGGTCTGGACAGCACGTGTCGGGCCGCGCAGAGTCCCGCCGCCCCCGCGCCGATCACTGCCACGCGCAGCAATTCCATCGCCATGGCAACCGCGGCAGCAACTCCTGCAATCGCTCGACAACATTGATTAATAAAACAAGCGCCTCCGCCAGAAGCAACATTGGCGAAAGGAAAAGCCCCGAAGCAGTATGGTTGAATCTCCAACCATAACTAGAAACTAACCAGAATCTCATCAACAAGCGCTCCTAAAGCACAACAACAACAAGACTGAAACCATGCTTCTCTTGTCATGGAATGTTGATATTAATAACTTCACATGGGTCAAGAAAAACTGGCCAGGCTGACAATCCCATCAGGGAAACGAGACATCTCCGTGACTTTGTCGCAGCTGGACGAAAGATCCAAAAGCAAAAACAGTCCAAAATCGAACTTTTCGCTCCCATTGATACTAATAACGCGGTGAAATGAAGTTTACGTCACGTACCTGTGTCGTTCCGCAGTAAAAGCCAAATAAAAGGCCGATTTTTTTTTCCCCACTCAGCTACATTTGCGACTTTTGACCAGGAAGTCAAGCTGCGGTGAAAAACACCTCAGGTTTCCGGTCGTGGGACTTCAAAATAAAAGTATGACGCTCTTGATACTTCCTTTTTGAAGCCGAACAACGGAACGTTAAAATCAGTATTGCAACGGGCTGAAAAGCAAGTTTCACCAATAACCTGCCGTATTCGTATGATCAGACTGATTGGCTGTTTCCTCTGTGCTTGTGAGCAATTGCTCCATTGTTTTGCCGTCACCCAAATCTAATTTTGCCCCGCATTACGTAATAAATAAACAGCTCGAGGTACCACTCAACAGTATTTTTGTTCAAGCAATTGTTTGTGCCCAATGGACAAATAGAGAACAAAAAAGAAGAAAATCCAGATTTCTTCCAGAAAACTGTCTTCAACCTTTATTGTTTTTCTAGCCGGCAAAAACAACCAAGCGGGCAGCTGTGGTCACTTGGCGGCGGCGTTGGCGTGCTGCGGTGGCGGCGGCGGCTGTTGCTGCTGCTGCTGCTGCTGCTGCTGAGGCGGCGGCTGCTCGGCGAGCGCCTGCTGCAGCCGCGTTCGCTTCCTGGAGTAGTGCTGCCAGTGGAGCAGCTGCTGCTCGTCGATGAATTTGGCGCACTGCGCGTTCACCAGCTCCTTGCGGAAGTGCTCGTACTGCAGCAGCTCCAGCATGTGCAGGCAGTGCGGGTACCTGCACGGGGCGCTTGCACTCAATCGCTGGATTTTGCTTTGCATTGAAAAGGCAACAGCAAATGGCTCTCGTGCGGTTTCGGGAAACTAATCCACGTCAAAAATCATCCGGCCATTAACATGAACGGCGACTCTCAGCATTTTGGTGGTCTTACTTGAGAAACTTGGCGTAGTCGGGCTCCTTCCAGTACAACAGATACTTGAGGTAGTTGATGAAGGGCCTCTCCCTCAGGAAGCCCCTCTGAGCCAGGACTACACGCACGCAAATTGTGTCATCAGTCGTGTGTTGTTGTGTTGCAAAACAAAGGCACACACTCACAGTTGAGATAGTTTGGGTTGGCCAAACATTGGATGAACTCCAACTCTGACTGGAAGCGGGTCCGAGCCTGTTCCTCTGTATGCACACACACACACACACACACACACAATACATTCAAACATTGACTCTCTTGTGGCACACGAGTCAATCACCACCCAAGTTCACTTTCCATACCCAGCCGTCTAAATGTCTCAAGACATCATGTAGAGATGTAAGTGTATTATTACATATTCAAAATTATTCTATTAATTCCATTCAATAATTCAGCGCTTAATCACTGTTAGAATTTTACTTTCACCTCCTGCTTAGCTTCGTCTTCTTTGATGAATATTTGTTATAGAAAAAAAATCGTTCACCACCGTATATTTTTACATTTTTAACTTGTTCGGTCAATTATTCTTTGTACCTTATTAATCCCATTACATCGGAATGCCAAGGAAATTAAATAGAAAGCAAATTAAATATGGATTTTAACGAGAATTTTTGGGGACGCTGCTGGGACGGCCATGTCACCGATCACGAGAGTGTCGAATCAAATAAAATGGACTTCGATCCACGTATGTACCGATGTGATTAATCACAATAAAAAGAAAATACGAAGGAGAGGAAAGGAAGTTTAGAAGACGCATTTGGCGTGTAAACGTATGGTCGACTAGCTTTAGCTTGTTAGCACAATGGAAGCTGGAAGAAACATTCAAGCTGACTCACCGGTTTCCATCACAAAAGTCGCTCTTTTCGTCCGCCGAGCGGAGGAAGGCGAGAAAGAGAGAAAACGCGTCGAAAAGCGTTCGCTGCTTTGTTTGGTCGTTCAGCCGTAAGAAGAGACGGCCATGTTTGCCGGAAATGAACAACAATCACGACGTCTTTTTCGCGACATTTACGCCCATTTACGATGTTGAGAACATGTCTGAAGCTTACGCTAGAGGGAGACACTTTGCAACCAAAACACTCGATCATTTTGGTTCCATTTATTTCATTTGCCGTCATTTGAGTTTTGCCACTTCAAACACCGTATATACTGTATTTAACAGCGGGAGGTCAAAAGATGATGGTTCGAAAGCGGCCACGGTTTTGTGTGAAATGTTTATTGAAAGATCATAAAAGAGTTAGCATGTTACATATGTACAATAAGTCAAAAACCTGAACATAAAAACAACATCAACACAAACGATAACCTCAAAAGTGGAGTCTAACGGAAAATAACATTAACATGAATGCACTACACATAAAATTCACAATATTACCTGAAATATGATCTTCATATTCTCCTCCTAATAAATGAAAATAGATTATTAACAAATGTCTCTATCAAAACACAACCAACGCGTCTGATCATGAAAACGTTGCTGACATATTCAGGAGCGCTCTGAGTCAACAAACGGTCAAACGTAGGAAGCAATTTTTCCAAAGCAGATCATGGCATTCAAAACACCACGTGACAAGCGAAAGCATCTGGAGCGGAGAAGTTAAATGTGCGTCGTGCCGTTGGCCCACTCGGGGAAGGAGTCCAGAGAGAACAGGACGCGGCCCCACGTGTTGATGGCCACGCTGATGCACGCGATGCCGATGACGTTCATCACCACGCCGGTTTTCGCCTGCAGGGGGCGCACGGTAACAGCACAGGTTATGAACATGCGGGGCTAGCGCGGAGCAGCCGGACGCTGAGATTTCTTCCCGGTTTGACGGCCATTGTGGCTAAAAGGTCGCATGCGACGTTGACACGCTCGTGGCGAAAGTTCTGTCGCCAACCACGAGCATGCGGCTTTGTACGTCTGTTTTTCTTATTGCTATAATGCCAGCGTAATATGTTCGAAAGCATGTGCCTGGCCCGCGTGTTTATCTTGGCACGGTGTAGCGTTGGCTCCGCAGACTCGCCATGTCGGCTACTTTGAGGTAGCCCGAAGAGAAGACGATGGCGTTGGGGGGCGTGGCCACGGGCAGCATGAAGGCAAACGAGGCGCTCAAGGTGCACGGGATCATCACGTACAAAGGATTCACGCTGATGGACTGCGACTGCGCGCATATGTCACACAACAACAAGAAGAGAAAAAGAAAGAGCCACGAGCCACAGGTAAGGTTCTTGTCCCAAAGGAAGGCTGGAGTCCCGAGAGAGGCTTCTCGTCCCCCAGAAGATGACTTACCATGGAGGCCAGGATCGGGAGGAGGAGGGTGGCCGTGGCCACGTTGCTGGCGCACTCTGTGAAGGTGGCGGTGAGGAGGCACAGGACCACGGTGATGGCCCACGGCGGGATGGAGTGAAGCGGCGTCATCTGGGAGCCCAACCAGCGCGACAAGCCCGACTCCTGAACAACGCAGCCACATCCAGTCCACAGCGACTCCCCAATCACAATCTGCCAGTTTTTCTCCGATCGGAGCCATTTGCCGCTCACCTCGCTTCCTTTGGCCAGCGCGAAGCCTCCGCCCAGCAGCAGCACGATGTTCCAGGGAATCTTGGCCTGCGCCACCTTCCAGGTCAAAAGGGGAGGGGCGGGGCCTCGGCACACCTGCGCATCTGATTGGACGCAACAAAGCAAAAAACCTTTCCTCAGAAGATCGCAACTTCTTCCTCTTTTTTTTGAAAACCAAATGTTGAAATGGTTGTTTGTGTACGTGCGTGCGAGTGGACGCGGACGTGTCACTGACCCGCGTCCGAGATGTGCCTCCAGCAGCAGAGATATTTGGGCGGCTGGGACGGCAGGATGAACAATAAAAGCGCCACAAAGAGGGAGACGGTGGCGTCCGTGACGAACCTGCAGAGATGCGGTGCCTTTCAAAAGGTGCTTTGAAAAAAAAATTGAAAATAGGGCAAACGGAAAGTAATGATGTGACAAAATAAAATGGAAAGAAAGTAAATAGCTTTTGCTACATTGTTTGCTTCAAACCAACATTGCGCTGCTCCTTTTGGTGTGCGCATCTTGGCCACCTGGGGGAAGAATCATCCATCCATCCATCCATCCATCCATCATCTCATCCATGGGACATACCGCTATACTGTACACGAAGACACTCACAACTCTTTAAGCCGAGGTGATATTCGTTGTTCTTTATAGAGGATAAAGAATACAGGCATGTGTTGCTGCCACTTATGTTCAGATTTTACATAACGCCACAACTACCGATGCTCTTCATTAGCCCATCCGTAACATTTCGCGTCTTTTGAGGTTGTTGCCCATTGTGCAAACAAAGAGGACTTTGGATGTGTTCAAACATACAAACCGTTCTCATCAACGGTGTTATTTTTGGCCACGCGACAGAAAGGTCATGTTCACTTCCTGCCACAGCAGAGCGCAAATATTGAAAGGACGCACACACACACACACACACTCGCAAGCCGCGTGGCCGCTCTTTGTTGTTTACGCAAAGTGCGGGTAAAAGGCGCCGTTATGCAACCTGGCAGCGATTTCATGAATGAACATGAATGGCGTCCACTTTGGTCCCCTTTTCAAGGTTCAAAGACTTTCATTGACAGATCGGACCCCGCCCACATGAGGCGTAGCCAATCAGACCCCTTGATGAGATTTTGCAAGAAACAAGGTTAGGTTGATTTGTTGTTGTTGGTGTCGTCGTCGCTTTGACTTTTGAGGAAAAGTCGGAGATCGCGTTCCTGACGAGTTCATTGAAAATGACGTCAGTTGTGGACGTAAAACAACCACAAGTTCGTTTGTGTCTTCCTGACCGCTTAATACTGTCCCCAGTGGCCAAGTTAAATATGACGCACACCAGCAGGAGCTGAAATCAATGAGTCGTGATGCGCAAACGATTGAAACCTGTTATAGTGGAGACTCATTTTTCCTCCTGCATTTTTTTTTTTAGGAAACAGATTACTGGCACTGGCATTCATTTTGATGGTGGAAATGAACGTGATCTGTTGCAAAATGACCAGGAGGAAGACAAACGGCGGGCCGACTCACTCTGCGTCGGCGTTGAAGGCCCGCGAGGCCCAGCCGTCCACGAAGCGCGGCTCCCGCGTGAACCACAGCAGCACCATCAGGAGGAAGAGCGCCATCACGCTGGCCTCGCCGTAGGTCATGTGACCCAGGCGCCGCTGCTCCTCTTCGATGGCGTCGCGCGCCGCTCGCTCCTTCGCCGCCTGCCCCGCCCCGCACGACCACGCTCCCCGCAGGCTGACAATCGCACGACACAATTACGGGCTCGTACAGCTGACGCAGGCGGCGAGAGAAAAGTTGCCGCGCGTTCGGGGGCTGACCTGCGTCCGATGAAGACTTGCTGCAGTAGAATCCAGGCCGTGAGGAGCATCATCAACATGGTGGGGAAGGCGAAGGCGAACCAGGACGCCGAGTTGATGACACCGCCGCTCTGCGGGAACAGCCTGCGGGACGTGGCGCTTTCACAATAAGAGCGCCGCCGCCTGCGCACGTTGGCGCTTTAGCCGGCCGCGCACTCACTGGCTCATCTGGCCCAGCAGAACCAGGTTGGGTCCGGTTCCGGTGAGGGTGGCGATGCCGCCGATGCTGGCTGCGTAGCACACGCTCAGGAGCAGGCCTTTGCTCAAACGCTTGCGCTGCTCGTCCACGCCGTCGGCCTCCTCCGCCTCCAACGCGCAAACCACGCTCGACACGGACGCTGAGGGCACAGGTTGCCAAAGTATTCACACCCTGCGGGGGCCGGTGGCCCGGCGACATGCTACTTAAGGCCTGACGAAGTGAGGCGCCTTCCCTTCCCGAGCGCGCCTCTGCGTGGCTTGGCACATTCACCAAACGAATGCCCCAGACTGAATTTGCCCTCTGACCTTTTGGCACAGACGCAGGTTTGTCCTGTGGTGGCGGTTTGAGTGTTGACATCGTCACGTCCTCGCAGGTCGTTCTTTCTTCACACTCTCCTGCAGGAGAGAAATTCCGTCAAAGAGCAACTTCCTATCGTATCGGACCGAACTTCCTTTCGCATCTCGTTTTTTGACCGGCACCTCCGACGGCCGTAGACCGCGCCCACCGTGTACTCACCCGTCCTTCCGGAAGCATCCGCGTCAGGCACTCGGACGACAGAGGCGCTCAGCTTTGCGGAGGCGGGGTCCGCGGCGTCTTCACGCGTCGTCTGGCGTCCTTCCTCTGCGTCGTCACGGCAATGCAGCTGGTCCAGCACGGCCTGCACGATGGGGACCATCATGGCGGCCGTGGCTGTGTTGCTGATCCACATGGACAGGAAGGCCGTCACGCTCATGAAGCCCAGCATCAGCCTGTTGTGGGACACGTGCGCGGATTTGGATCCACAGCGGAGCGTTGCAGAAACTTCCCAGCTCCAAATATGGCCAATTTCATATTTCACACAAAATGTGGAGCAACACATGTAGAGGGACAATACACCGTCACGTATGGACTCACAACGCGGGCCTGACGCCCACCACGAGTAGGACTTTGAGCGCGATGCGTTTGTGGAGGTTCCAGTGCTCCACGGCCACCGCCACCATCAACCCGCCCACAAACAACATGTTGCTGTCTCGCAGGTACTGCATGCACACCTGCACGGAAAGACGTTTCAGCATTTTGTTCCACATGCTACCAGCGTACTCAATAGCAGCATGCAGTGAGCCTGTGCGCGTGCATGTGCACGTTTACATCTTTGGACTGCATGATGCCGAGCAGGGGAAACAAGATGGTCGGCAGCAGCGCCGTGACGGCCAGCGGCAGGACCTCCGTGCACCAGAACAGCGCCATCAGCAGGATCACGTACGCGCACGCCGCCTCCTGCGCACGCAGATGGAGACATGCAGCTCGCGTAAGCGCAGAAAACACCGCATCCTAAGTGGAGTGCATGAAGCTCATCGGTGGCATTCAGAGACGGGAAGTAGCCCAGATGGAGCGCGCATCGACGGGAGGGTCACAGCTGGGTGTCGCGTCAGCACGAAGAAGAAGAAGGGGGGGGGGGTTGGTTGTTTGGTTGAAAAATGTGACACTTGTTGCTTTAAACGCCGACTGAGAGGGTTCTCCCTTCTTTTTTCAGCTTTCTTTTGTTTTCTTCTATGATCGCGTTGACCAAAGGACTCCGAGAGTACAAGTCAGGAGCACGGCGGAGAGCGCACGCGGCAACGTCCAGGTGGGCAGCGCAAACATCTGTGACAAACGCTGGGACATTTCAAGACTTTTTTCCCCCCATCTTATCTGTCTACATGTGTCGCTGCAGCCCTTGTGTTCCTCTTTGTATGGCTGCCAGCCGTGACGACGAAGGTGAAAATGAGGAAGAGCGTGAGAAAGCAGCAAAGGCCGCCGGGAGGCCGCCGAGACCAGCTGAGCGCAAACACGCCACTTGGGTTTCACGGACGGGCCGTTCGCACGCGCACGCACGCACACGTACACAAACACGTGCGCCCGCACGTGTGCACGTGCACACGGCGGGGCTGCCATGTTGTCTTTCAAGCGAGCGGGGG
>CAAKHF010020048.1:8555-32667 GCA_901007745.1 Hippocampus kuda | reverse complement strand
CGCCCCCCCCCCCCCCCTCGGCCGCCGGGCGTTGACGTGGGCGTTTCGCTTTCTGACGCAGGCGCAGACGGAGGACGAGCCGGCGGCCGGCGAGGATGAACAAGCGGAAGCCGTGGAGCTCTTCACCACGCCCGCCACCAAGATGGCCGCCGCCACCTCAGACTTTGGCTACAACCTGTTCCGCGCGCTGGCAACCCAACAGGACGGCGCCAATGTCTTTCTGGCGCCCATCGGCGTCTCGGCGGTCCTCACCCAGCTGGCCCTGGGTGAGCACTTTGGGAAAATCAAACTGACACAAACCTTGAGGGGAGGTCTTGGGGTCTCTCCGGGTTGGCTCTTCAGGTGTCTCCGGGGCGCGTCTTGGGGTCTCTCGGGGAATCTTTCGGATGGGTCCGAGGGTGTCTCCAAGGTGTCACCAGGTTGGGCTTCCAAAGGGTCTTCTGGTTGGGTCTGAACCCCTTCCGAGGGTGCCTTTAGGACAGGCACGTCCAGCGGCGGTCCTCAAGGGCCACTCTCCGGCCTCCTGCAACACACGTGATTCAAGCGATCAGATCATCAGCAAGCCGCGAAGAAGCACGATAGCGATCCTGATCCTTTGAATCGGCTGCGTTGCTCCTGGGAGAGACGGAAACCAGGCAGGACGGCGGCCCTCGAGGCCCGACTTCGGACACCCCTTGCATTCGGGCGTCTGTCGAGGCTGTTGGAAGGGTGGGCCTTAAGGGCTCGTCTCCAGGATGCCCTTCAGGCATCTCCAGCGTGTCTCTGAGCTCCGTTTCGGGTGACCACCCAGCAAAGTGGGCTAATGCGGTCGGTTCCACAGGCGCTTCTGAGCGTGCCCAGAGGCAGCTGTTCCGGGCCTTGCGGTACCACACCCTGCAGGACCCTCAGCTCCACAACACCCTGAGGGACCTCCTGACCTCTGTCAAGACAGGCAACAAAGGACTCAGCACCGCAGCCCGCATCTACCTGGCCAGACGTCAGTCCGCGCGACCCGGACCGAATCCAAATTGCCTGTCTTGACCCCCCGCGCGTGTGTCATGATGCAACGCCACTTTTTCTCTCAGGTCTGCGCCTCAAGCAAGATTTCTTCACCGCGGTGGAGCAGCAATACGGCATCCGGCCCAAAGCCCTGCAGGGCGGGAACCGAGACACCAAGGACATCAATGACTGGGTGGCCTCGGAGACCGGCAACAAGGTGCAGCGCCTCCTGGCCAAGCCCCTGAGCAAAACCCCCGGAGTCAACGCCGTGGCCGGCGCCTACTTCAAAGGTGACAATCACCATGACAAGAATGCCGCCGACGACAATCGAACAATGACAACAACCGACGAGAGCAACGGCAAATGTGCTCCCACCAAACAGGGAAGTGGGTGACGGCGTTCGCGCCTCAGTCCTTGCAGAACTTCCAGCAGGAGGGCAAAGCGCCCGTCCGGGTTCCCATGATGCAACAGGAGAACTACCCCATCAAGATGGGCGTGGACTCTGACCTGAGCTGCACGGTGAGCCCGGAAGGGGCCGTCCGCCCACCGGAGCCCCCCTGGTGGCCGCCCCGCCCACCAACAACCCCCGCCGCTCGTCTTCTCGTTGCAGATCGCGCAGATCCTCCTGCAGAACCAGGTGAGCATGTTCGTGTTCCTGCCTCAGGAAGTCACCTCCAACCTGACCGCCCTGGAGGAGACGCTGACCGCCGAGTTTGTGCAAGACCTGGGCAGCACGCTGCACGCCACGCACGTCACCCTCACCATGCCCGTCCTCAAGTTCAGCTACGCCGCCGATCTCCTGACGCTGCTCCCTGACCTGGGTGAGTCCTCGGCGGATTTGCGGCGGGGCCTTTGGATGGCCGCGTGTCGGACGGATCTTCAGGTGTGGTCTCGGTTCCCGGCAGGGCTCACCGATTGGCTAGCCGACCAGGATTTGGAGAAGATCGCGGCGCAGCCCGCCAAGCTGGTCAGCGTCAATCACAAGGTCGTGATGGAGATGGCGGCCGAGGGCGACCAATCGGCACCCGCCACCTCCGCCACCAGTCACCTGACCTACCGCATGGACCGCCCCTTCCTCTTCCTCATTCGCGATGACGCCTCGGGGGCCCTGCTCCTCATTGGGAGAGTGATCAATCCCAAGGACCTGACCATCTAATACACACACACACACACACACACACACACACACACACACACACACACTCTTAGCAGGTCCTAGGAGGGCAGCGAGGATGAGGGGTGATTTTTTTTTTTTTTAATTGTCAACCTTGTCACTTGTAGTTCAGTACATTCATGTGACGCTACAAAATAAACATGACAATAAAAAAAAAATAACATGCATTTTTTTTCTTCCTGTGAGAGGACTTTTTTTTAACTTCACCCTCAGGACAAAACACACACAGACACACGCACACACACACACACAGTGATGATCTCTCCACATGTGGATCATATCACATGCACACACATTCCCCATTTGTCTCCTCCCATCAGAGGAGTGCGAGTGTGTATGTGTTTGCTTGTGCGCGCCTGCCATGTGGTTTTCATTTTATCGTCACATTCCTGAGGTCAGCCCAGTGATTCAGCAAATCAGGAAAAACCCCGAAGAAAGGAAGAAAGAAAGAAAGAACGAACATTTGTCACAATTAATCCACATTGACAAAATGAGGACTAAAAATACCACCACCAACCAAAGTACTCAGGTGGTGGCCAAAAGTTTGGTGCCAAACCATGCACACGCCCTCACAAGAGACACAAATGCACACACGTAAACAAACACACGGACTGAAATAGACCGACACACACACTCCCACACACACATGCACCGAAAACCACAGCGACCAACACACAAACCCAAAAACATGCACAAACCCACACGCAACCACAAATATACACAGTGGAATAAACAAATGTACGTACACACACACACACACACACACACACACACACACACACACACACACACACACACACACACGCGCGCACGCACTTGCCAGACATGTAAGCTGGTTGTCGGAGACAAGATGGCGGCATGAAGCATAGGCTGCATTACATTAGCGTGTGGCTAGCAAGGCGACAGGAAGTAGCGTTGGGTTCGGGTTAGCGCAAGTTAGCCCGGTGGACATCAGTGGAACTGCAGCTAGATCGCAGGTGACAAAAAAAAAAAAGCGCCTCGACATCCTGTCCTACGTTTCGCCTTTGAAGCGTTTTGATGTACGTGATATCCAGCTGAAGCTGTACGAGGGCACCCTTTGTCCTGACGAACGTTACCATCCAACACGGCAGTCCAAAGAATGACATCGCCTCACGAGCGCTACTCGTCCATGTGCCAGAAAGCGGATTGTGAAAAATGTGGACCAAAGGCTCCAAGCCTTTCCTCAGGTGTGTCCCGGGTTGACTTCCTTTTCTTTGCTGCGCTCGCTCACAAGCTCATAGGCGCTCTGATTGGCCGCCTGCGAGCCCGCAGGCCCCGCCCTCCTCCTGTGCAGGACCAGCGACGTCAAGCAGAAGCACAGAAGACCCCCACACATGAAGACCCCCTGGACGCCCAAAAACCTGCACAGCCAAAAAAAAAACATCAGCAAATGCCTCGTCGATACGTTTTGGGTGCGATAAATTAACTGACCAAATATTGAAGACAAGAATCGTTTTTGCACAGTTGTGCCTTGAGATACAAGTTTACGTCATGCGGTTGACCTTTGGTGACCCACGTGTCAAAGTTGGCCAGCTCAACCAAAAGGAGCCGAACGGCAAAATTCGCTACGTCTGTTGACAAGAGACTGGCCTGTGTCTGAAGCGGTCCAAGTCGTAGTAGAGACAGGAAGTCTGCTTGCCGCACTGGCGGTCCCACAGGACGCACGTGGAGTCGATGACGAAGCCGTAGAGGACCGGGCAGGGCATGAAGGCTGCGGACGACATCGGCGCATCAGAACAGGCCTCGCCGGGTGGCGTGACCACCGCGACGTCATCCTACTTACCCAGGACCCGGAAGAGCATGTACTGGATGCCCACCGCCAAAGACTTGTCCCGCGCCGAGACCGTCCTGTACGCACGCTCACGCAAACACAAACGCGCCAAAGACACACGCAGGGTAAGCGGCCGCGCCGACGGAGGTTTGGCCGCCCGCTGTGGAATCTCCGTGCCTGAGGATGATGACAAAGGACGGCGTCTGGCACAAGGACGCCGTGAGACAGGTGGCGGCCATCAGGACCACAAACGGCCAAAGGAGGTGGCCGCAGCGGCTGCCGCAGGTTCCGGGCGTGGCCCAGCCGCCGGCCCCGCCCACGCAGCCGCACTCCGTGAAGTTCTGCACGGAAACACGCGGCAAGGTTTTTCCCAAAGCGGCGACGACAAGGCGAGCGCATCGGTCCTTACCGTGACTTTGTTGGCGCTGTCCGTTTCCATGGCGACGCAGCCGGCGCGACACGGGGACGTGAACTCCACCCCGTCGGACCCGCACACCGGATGGAACAGATCCTGGGCGCAGCGACACGTGGAAGCGCACCGCGTGGCCGCGCGCCTGACGTGCGTGCACACCGACATAAGACGCGCTTGCAGTTTTGACTTTTTTGCGTCGAGCTGCGGGTCGCGGTGCCGTTACCGAGCGGGGAAGACCCCGTCCACCGTCTGCGTGGGGCAGCCCATGAGGATCAGCGGGAAGGCGCAGCAAAGGCTGAGCAAGATGGCGGCGGCGCAGAGCTTGCTGGCCCCGCCCACACCGAGAGCCCGGCGCCGCATGAGGACGCCGCCCGACACGGTTCCCAACACGGCCAGAGGGATGCTCACGCCGCCTTGGTGGAAGGGCCAGAAAAGGGGTTGGCACACCTGCACGCGATCGGGCACATCCACACGCACGCACGCACGCACGCAAACAGACACACTGCCGGCACCGATCATCACGTTGGAGAAGTCTGCCGTCTGGCTGAACTGCTTCTCGATGAACTTGGCCATGAAGGTGGCGAGGCCGGCCACCATGGCGGCGAGGTTGACCTGCGCCAGGACCACCAGCAGGAAGACGGGACTCCGCAGGGTCCGACACAACATGGCGGGAAAGCCTAAAGGGGACACGCCCACGCGCACGATCAGACAAGAGCGCCGCTGACGGGAAGTCGGACAGGAAGCAGACGCTGACTTTTAAGGAAGTGAAGAAGGCTGACTTCCTGGAAAACGTCCGGCTGACGCTTTTCGTCTGCTTCCGACTCTTCCTGCGCAAACACAGACACTTGACGGCGCGAAGGCCTCGTGACACGACAAAAGTGCCGTGCCGGCAGCGTCCGGCTGACCTCCGGCGCCATGCTCCGAGGGAAGAAGAAGTACGGCAGCGCCGCCACAAAGAGAAGGCACGACGCCACCAGGAAGCCCAGCCACCAGGCGCCCACCCAGCGCAGGTCGCCGCGATCCAGCTCCACCTCATCTGACACACACACACACACACACGATACATGCGTACGGTGTAGCGAAAAAAAGGCGGATAAAAAAAAAAAAAGTGCAGACCTGCAGCCATCTTGTCCAAGTCCACGTAGAATCGCAGCAGGAAGGCGCCGCCCAGGAAACCAAAGGCGGGGCCGATGGCGGTGACGGCCAATAGGATGCCTGACACAAGCGCGGCATCATGAACGTGACGCCAGCACACGAAGCGCGACCCGAGCGGAGATGGCGGCGGCAAACCGAGGTAGAGCGGCGAGTTCTTCCTGCTGGCGTGGTCGTCGATGTAGGAGATGCCGAAAGGCTGCATGGGCACGGAGGCCACGCCCAGCAGCAGCTGAGCGAATAGCAGCAGAGGGTAGACGCTCTCATGGGCGAAGCTTTCCTGTTCGCCGCAGCTCCGATTGGACGACGGCGCCTCGGCCGGAATGTTCTCCCGGCGGCACAGGCCGGAGCTGTTCCAGGCGGCTGCGTGGAAAACACGAGAGGCGGGACTGGAGTACTCACGCCACCTACACCCGCAATGCGAACGGCGTCGAGCGGCTCGGGACTCACGACCGGCGCGGTCGCCGCGTTGGTAGCGCCGCTCGCCGTAGCGGTACGGCCCGCTCAGGAAGTGCGGCAGCGCCATGAGCAGCGACGCCAAACAGGCCAACAGAGCGCCGCAGCCGATGGCGCGAGGGCGGTGGACGTGACTCCCCAGGAAGCTGACGAAGACAATCAGCAGCGTGTTGCCCACCTGGAAGACACGAGCGCCCGCCCACCCGGGCCGCCGTCGTCAGGCCTCGCTGCCCCGCAAAACTTCTCTCGGCCAAAGAGGAAAACGAGCAAAAGGTTGCGCCGACCTCGTTGAAGGCGGCCAGCAGCCCCGACTTCTGACTGGAGAGACCGTAGCGCCGCTCGATGGTGGAGATGGAACTCTTCATATAGCCCGACACCAGGAGCTGCGACAGCTGCAGCACGCTGTGACACGCCACAAAAACCTGCACACCCAAAAAAAAAAAAACACTTTTTTTAAATTCACCACCGCACACTCGGATCACGCGCCAAAGGTGGGAGAGTCTGAGCACCCGGTGGTGCGCGAACCCTCGAAGGATCACCGTGCTTAGCATTACTCTGCAGCCCCCCCTGACGCCACCTTCATTGATCGACACCAACTGGCTGAACACCAAGGTCCCGAGTGGAACAAAAAGTCAGCCATTTTTAATCCACACAGGACGTTCCAGGCCTCAAGAGTGAGCGCAACAAATAACACCGCGTCGTTAGTTTCCTCAACAGACATGAAAGTGGGTGGTGGACATTTCCATCATGAGATGACGCATGAAAAAGTCTCAGGAGCATAATTGTTACGGGACATCGGCCATTTTGGATTGATGTGGCCTGTTTTTGCGAATTCCGGGACTTGCATGTTGGAAAACAAAAATTCCAGGGGATAAACACAAGATTGCATCTCTCTCTTAACAGGACGTACAAAAATGCCCCCAGGACCCGCGCGTGGACTTGAACAGGAAGTCAGCCATTTGGGTTTGGGCAAATTCAGTGAAGGGCTGCTTTCACAAAATCGGCCGGACGTGACTTTTCATAAAAGGATGTGCTTAGTGTATTCGTTTCATTCAGACCGCCGTTGTCATTCGTTACCTTGACGCTGCCGAAGACGTTCCTGCTCCTCGCCTCCATGACGACCGACGACGCGCTGGGAGGTGTGACGTCGAAGCCTGTCCACACGTCCGTCACATGCCCCATCGAGAAGACAGAAGGCCACGCAGGTCATTAAGGCGGGAAGGCGGCGGCCTGTCACTGGCGGAACGCGAGCATGCACTCTGTTGCTCCGCCTTGCAGCCCAGCGCGAGTCAGTTGAGGGAGCGTCGGCGCGCTTGACAGCAACGCAGTGTGCGCACGCAACCGTGAGAGCGGCGCAAAAGTTTGCAGCACCTTCGTCACGATCGCCGTCACGCGACTGCATGGAGGAGCTCCAGAAAAAAAAACGGGGAAATCGCACAGACTCACCGCGGCGGTGGTGACGATGATGATGTTGAAGAGGATCAGCTTGTTCCCGTAAAGACGGAGAGGAAGGCTGAGGGAGGGGAGGAGGAGGAGCCTTGTGGAATTTGAACCTTGAGGCCAGAGAGAGAGTGGAGGGGGGGGGGGACAGGAAGTTGGACGAGTGAGCGCATGTCAAATATTACAAAGTCAAGTCGACAACAAGCGCCGGAATGTTCCCCTGGAGAGGAACCAGCAAGCTCATGGCCATCCGTTTCAAGCAACAAAAGTAGCAGAGCGAAGGTCACGAGACCAAACAAACGGGGTCAACTGGGTCATCCGGTCACATCATGGTCACATCAGACAGGTCACGTCGCCACACTGACATGACATCATAGCGGTCACGTGACCGCACAGACATGACATCATCGAGGTCAGGATGAAGACGTGAACTCAAGGTCGCGTGACAATGCCGACATGTCACGATGGCGGTCACGTGACCGCACAAGCGTGACGTGAACGGCACAGAGCGGCACAAACACGACACGATGAGGCTCCGGTGACCACCCCGACCCGGCGTGATGAAATCCGCGTGGACACGATGGCGATCGCCTTACCTGCGGCTTCACCTTTTGGTTTGGGTTTTTGGATAGGAGAAGTCCGGCAGGGTGGCGTGAAGCGATTGGCACGCTGGCGACGGTCATCTCGCCGGACGGGCCGCAACTCTTCCGGGTCTGCGTTAGCGTTAGCATTGATGCTAATTTTAATTAATTGGCATACTTAATCAATTATCATCAGTGACATGCGACACGCCTACGGACCGTTCTTCGAGACGGGTAAGAAACCATCAGGAAGTTGGGGGTGGGGGGGGGATGTGGTTTTAATGTGTCACGTGACTTGTCGATACATTTGGCAGCGATCAACTCGGCGTCAACACAGCACAGAGACGGCGCACGTCAGACGGCCTTCCCCAGGATGAGGACGCTCATGATGAAGACCATGAGGAAGAAGAGCCACATGAAGAAGCGATCCATGACCTTGGCCAGCTTCTTCCATTCTCCCATGCGCAGCTGGGCGGCACGTTGGTCCTGGTAGGCGTTGGCGATGTACTCCACGTTGCGGCGCAGCCCTTGGTGATGGTGGCACGCGCACGCCTCCTTGCGGTTTTCCGCCACGCCTCCTCCCGACCGCTGGCCGTCCGCGCCGTCTCCGCCCTCGTCCAGGGCGACCGAGACCTCGTCCTTCGGCGCGCTCGTGTCGCCCCCCCGCACTTCCCCGTTGCACTTGCCGTCGTCGGATTCCGGCCGCTTGCGGGAGGCCGGCCCGCCCGTGTGCTCGTCCGCCGACTCGTGCACGAAGCACACGCGGGCCAAGTATTGGAGGATGAAGCGCTCGGCCCAAGCCGGCACGGGACGTCCCTCGGGGCCGCAGTGGTGGATGTTCATGATGAAAATGGTGAGGGCCGTCGACGCCGTCACCATCGTCATGGTGGCGATGTAGTACTTTCCTGCCCGGTGACACATGACAAACAACAGTATTCTTTGTTTTTTTTTTTTTCTTCAGAGTCAACCTGAGGCCACTACGGGGGCCCCTGAAAATCATTCAGTTTTTTTTTTTTTTTTAAACATATGAAACATGGTGAGAGGTACGTTCAAGTGAGGGGAAGGGCTTCATTCAGTCAAGCCATGGCCTTGTCTAATATTAATAAGACTGTCGTAATGAGTACAAACTGCCCTCCTGTGGCATGGAGAGACGATGGCAAAGCTTTTTGCAGCAGGTCAACGCGGACTCACCGATGAGCGGGACGCTCTCGGACGGCGGCATGCTCTCGGCCACCAGCAGCTGGAAGACGGTGAGGGCCAGCAGCACGGTGACCCCCAGTGACACCTTCTCTCCGGAGTCCGCCGGCAGGTAGAAGCCCAGCGGGGCCAGGAAGGAGATCATCATGCAGGGAAGGAGCAGGTTGAAGATGTAGAAGGAGGACCTCCGCTTCAGATGGAGGGTGAAGGTGATGTCCGGGTACGGATCCGAGCAGCACCCGTAAAGGATGACGTTTTTCTTGGCGGGCATGCCCAGGACCTGCCGGACACAACAGCGACGCGGCGCTTCTCAGTCATCTGGGTTTGGGCCCGTTTCCAAAGTGGAACGGATTCTTCTCGGAATCGCAAAGCTTCTCACCTCCCACTCCACGTTGTGGATGAAGTCCGCCAGGTCGGCGCTGTCCAAGGCGTTGAACAAGTCCATCTGGTTGCCGTTGTGAGTCCAGGAGCCAAAGGTGAGGTGACACTGCTGCACGTCGAAGGGGAAGAAGGCCACGTCCACCGAGCACGAGCTCTTAGTGATGGCCGGCTGGTCCCACATCACCTGGCCGTCGTGTCTCAGGACCACGTTGGTCTCCATGGAGCTGGAGAACTCGTCGTCGGCGCTGCGGCGGTGGAGAAGAAAGACTTCAAGGGTCTGATGAACTTTGATGCCAAATATCAGGCGCCAAACTGCAGGTGGGCGTTTTGTCTGCCATCCACCAAGATTGCGGCGGAATCGGAAACAGGCAGAAGACTGCCGCGGATCGTCCGAATTCCGCTGCGATTTTGCCAGATGTTAGTAGGTCGGCTTCTCGAGTCTTCATTTTCGTTGGTGAGACCCCACCCGACCGTCCATCTCTGCTCACCACGCATACCACCACCCGCACCCTCCGTTCCAGCAGTTCCACAAAATCCGTTCTGTTTTTTTCCCCCCCCCAAATGACTGCGCAGCCCCGCAACAAATAATAAAACCCACCTGTTGTACAGGACGATGTCGGGCCGCCACACGTAGCTGCTGGGGATGCGGATGGTGTCCAGCCCGTCGTAGTCGTCCTTCTTCCAGGCCAGGAAGGCGTCCATCCACACCTGCCTCACCCACAGGTAGGTCGTCAGGATCTGGTTCCTCTCGTCCTGGAGAACCACGCACACACGCACGCACGTACGGGGACATGCGTGTCCTGAATATCCTGAATTGAAGGGTATTGGTGTGGGGGGGGGTGGCGGTGTCCAGTGTGTGCTTTGTGGTCACCATGTCGATGATCTGTGACAGCGTGACCTGCAGCGTCACGTTGATGACGTGGTCCGTGTCCGCCACTGGCCGCAGGGCGTTAGTGTAGTTGGTCAGCAAATCTTTCAGCAGCTTGTGAGCGTAGCGGCCGTGTGCTGACTGACACGCTGCATGCACACACACACACACACACACACACACACACACACACGACATGATGTCACAACGATGAAAAGGGTCGTGGTGGAAATCCTTGCCTCAGGTTTAAAACCATCTCATGGGACTTTTTCCACCTCTCGGGACTACAGCCTTCTCTTTTGGAAGGAGAAATTCTCTTAAGACTCGAACCTTTTCTGAGGTCTCTTTACTTTCTCTTGGGACTGGTATCAACTGTCGGAACATCAAATGGTTTGGTCATCAATCATTTAATCAGTGGTGTGTGTGTGTGTGTGTGTGCGTGTGTGTGATGCTATCCCGTGGAGATGCCGATCGTGGTTGCACATACAAGGCAGCGGCTTGCTCATTTCAAGGACCTTCAGATAAATTATGACAAGTGACTCCCGGTCGTTAGCGCCTCATGTACAAACATGGACATGAGGTGGGCCACGTGCGCCACAATTCCCGTGGTCCGTGAAAGACACATAATCAAATGTTTTCATTTCATCGTATTGTTTTTCTTTTCTACAGGGAATGCATGGAATTAGAAGAAAACGGACTGTAGTTAACGAACAGCTCATTAGCCTATGCGGTCTCTCGCCATGTTGATAAAAAATAATTGCAGACCAAGTTAGTCTAAAAATTGGACAGACTTTGGGATGGTCACTTATACTGAACAAAATGTGCCCTAAAATTGATCCTTGAGGGACCTCTACACTAAGACTTTCAAATGGTGTTTATTTTATTGCTCACGTGAAGAAGGAAAAGTTGTTCACAATAAAAGGAAAGTTTTGTCTTACCAGGAAGAAAGAGGAGAAGAAACACAACGAAGCAGCCACGCGCCATCTTCATCGTCAAACTTATTTTCTTCTTCTTGGTTGCTAGGACGAATGCTGCCGTGAGAGAGAATGAGTCGCTGATGTATGAGGAGGTTGCGTGCTTTCTCCTCCTCCTCCTCCTCCTCCCGCCAAAGGCGAGAAGGTCCAGCGTGAACTGAAGAAAAGAGGAAGAATTCAACCGGTAATATTTTAACACGCATCAGGAGCTGCTTGAAACCTCAACGCCACACACGCCGTCCTCTTGACACCCCATTTGACCCTCGACCTCTGGTACACAAGCCATCCAGGGCCCAACAGAACACAAGAAAACACAATCGAGCAAGATAGAACACGATAAAAGAGGACACAGAACATAAATTGCCAATACAACACAAAACAAGCAAAATAGGAATGAACAAGGCGTACACTGGAGCAGAGGGCAGTCTTCAGGGGGGCTTGAACTCGCAACCCCCCCTGCCTGCGCAAGGTGACCTTCATTTTTGGGCCATCCTTCTTCAAATTAACCCGAAAGAGTAAACTTTGTAGAGATTAAGGGATTAGTGTGAAATGGATTGACACGCACTGGGGCACAAAAAAAAAAAAAAAAAAGCATTTTACTTTTCGGCGGTACGGATGCCAGCTCCCTCTAGTGGTATAGGTTTTATTAAATTATGTTCAACACATTTGAATCGATTCACCACAGAAGTGTTTTTTTTTTCCCCTTTTTAAGCACAGGGGTCAGTGGTCAAAGTGCGGCTGACGTCAGAGTGGCGTTCCGTGAAACGGAAGACTACAATGCAACTGCATTTGAACCTTGTCCTGTTGGCGATACCTGGTGGAAAAAGTTGCTTCAACTTGTTCCGTCTCGAAAGACCCAACATCATCTTGGTCTTCAGCAACACCTTTTCCGATACTGCGCCGTTCACGTCGGCCTGGATCGCCGTGCAAAATGACAACGCATCTTCGGTGCAATCTGGTGGACAATCGTTGCAACTAGTTGTCAAAAGAAAACCTCAACATAAACTTGATTTCACACAAATATAAAGAGGAAACAAAAATCATTCATTTGAGGATCATCAGTTGTTATTCTGAAAATCCAGCAATATACATCTTTTTTAATCCACGATGACTGTGATTATGTCACTACAGTAAGGTGAAGTGTAAGCAAGCTTTCAAAACATTTTTTTTTTTTTACAGAGTAAATTTTGGGTTTCACTTCGTTACGCAGAGAGAGAGAGAGAGAGAGAGAGAGAGAGAGAGAGAGAGAGAGAGAGAGAGAGAGCGCACGCTTTGGTTGAAGATCTTTTTAAATATACATTTACTTGCCTTTTATTTTAGGAGGTGTGTCAGAAAGGTTGAAGGGGAGTTCACTCTTTCTACTATGGAGCCCCCCCCTCACCCCAAAAAAAGAAAAATCTAACTAAGCTACAAAATAGCGAGGGTGACTCATTTGAAAGTGGCACAGATTTGTGTGAGGAGTCTGGAGCTCGTGCAGACCAGATGCGATGCTAATCCTCATCCTCCTGGCCAACCTTGGAGGTGAGTCAAGGTTAATTGAGCGGGGAGAGGCTCAGGTGGGCGGGGCCAAAGAGGGACTCCGTGTGTTCAGTCCAAAAAAGCAGCAAGTCAGAGAAAATATGATTATTATGCTTGCTTTTAAAGTCCCCTCTCCACCCCAAAAAAAAAAACAAATTGTGTTTGTCCAACATAATTTTAACCCCGCCCCCCAAAAAAAAGATATTTTTTCAATGTATTCGAGGAAAATAAAAAAAGATGCCAGCAATCCCCCACAAGTCACCAAGGTCACCTTCTGTATCTCTCATGCTCTCCCCGTCTTCTCTCGGAATCTCCCCGTCTTTTCTCCTCATGTCCTTTTTTTCTATGGTCATCTTCCCTTCTTCTCTCCTCGTCTCGTCGCCTCCCCTCCTCTCCTCTCCCTCGGTCCTTCTCGACCGGCGCCCTCCTCTGGTCATACTTGTCGTAGGCAGCGTCCTCCTTCTCCTCTTTCACTCTCACGGCAGCAGGATGAGGAGAGGCAGAGGACGACGATGACGACGCTCGGCTCGCTTTCTTCTTCTCTTTCTTTTTCTCCTTCTTCTCTTTCTTCTTCTTCTCTTTCTTATCTACAGGAGGAGAAGGTTGCAGCAATGACAATCATGTCAGACACACACACACGTGCATCAAGAGGATGTGAGCTCACCTTTCTTGCTCTTCTTCACGGGGACAACGTCATCGTTTTGCGACAAGGAGGACGGGGAGGCAGGCGGGGCGTTGGTGATGGAGGGAGCGCATCCCTCCTCCCTCAGGCGCCGTGTCACATCATCGATATCTTCGTGGTCTTTGGGGGGGCGGTAGTCCCGGACGTGGTCCACGCGGATGGTGCGACCTTTGATCTGGCATGGGACCACAAAGTGGGCTTGGTCACTTCTTGACTTGATCCACTCAGGTGACAGTGGCACCTTCAACTTACAAATTTAATTGGTTACATGGCCTGGCTGGGACATCAATGACAGAATATTTTTTTTTTTGAAAAAGTGCTTGCTGAAAATTGTTTTCTAGATTGTCAGTCATCCGAGTCAAAGTGTGCTGCAAAGGTTGAATCGAGCAAGCTAGACTAATCTTGTTCGTCGAATTTGGCTAATTATGATACTGGGGAAATGATTTGCTCTTAATATCGCCAGAATGGCATTTTTTGTGAAAATATGGCCCTGCCCTAATGATAATGCTGTTGTGGTGTCACCTTGATGCCATTGAAATTGTCCACCGCTAAGATGGTGCTCCTTTGGTCCTCGTAACACAGGAAGCAGAAGCCCTTGGACTTGCCCGTCTTCTTGTCTCGCACCAGATTGATGTTGACGATCTCGCCGTACCTGACGGGACAAAACAGTCCAAGTGGGTCCCGGCGCGGGATCTAAAAACAATACCTTAACAGCATGTAACGTACTGCGAGAAGACGCAGATGATGTCGCCTTCACTCAGCTCGTAAGGGAAACCTCCTGCAGGGAAAAAGAAGACTGTGAACCCGACTTCATCATCATCATCATCCTCATCTTGGTCTTCTTACCTATGAATACCCAGGCGCTGTCCTTGTACTCGCTGTGCCATGAAGCCTTCTCATTGATCCCCAGGTTAGCTTCCCTCTCGTTGAGCTCGTTGATAAGCTTCACTTTGGTCAACGGACTGAGACACACACCAAAAAAAATACAATAAAATACACAAAATGATACCCTCGCCCCCAACAATTCACCTTAAGAGTTCTGGGCAAGCCAAATACGTACTGCCATTTCGCTTCCTATTATTCTTATGATAATAATTTTCTCATTTTAGCTGTGTTTCTAGACAACGATATTGAAGAAAACGTGTGAACGATACGAGCAGAACTAAAAAATGATGATCAAACTCTTTATTTGATGATTTATCTCATCGACACATGTGTCCTTTTTCACATTTTATGAGGGAGCTCTTTACAAATCGACTGCTGTCCACCTTCTTCATAGCCACGTTAGCTGTTAGCAGCGGCAGGACGGTAAAAAAGGAGAACGTGCGAACAATAAAACGCGACAACGAAAAGGCCAACAGACACGAACCACGCACACATAGCTATTTGCATATAATTAATATGAATTACAGAAAAGAGGAATGGTAAAAACTCACTTCATTGTAAAAGTGTTTGAAGTTCTCTCTCAGACAAAAAACACAAAAAATACTTCCGGGTCAAGGTTCGTGCTTCTACTACCACCTGCTGATTGGAGGTCTGTACTGTTATTATCGTTCACGTTTTCCAATTCTATGCACTTCGAGACCTCCAAATAAGCGTCGGTTACAATATAATGTGAAAATGCATAGCTCCTTTTACGATGAGCTCACACTTAAACTAATTCGGTGAAATAAAAATGAAACCAGTGAGCGGTCCGCCTGCTCGGTAGGCGGTGCTGTGCACTGTGACGACGAAAAGCTTTGTCAACAACAAGCGCGAAGCTAAGTTGAACATTAAAAATCCACTACGTCGGACGCAACGCTTTTAAAATTGCTTATTTTCGTTTGCATTTGGATGTTTTTTTTAATCGGATATTGCTCGAGTTATGAATGAATGTTTATCGTGTGAAAGTAATAATATATTGACGCCTCGTTCAAAACACGAAGTGAGATCCAATGGCATGACATAATTTCATTGGGAGATTTGATTTTTTTTGACAAGCCTGAAGACGGTAAGTGAAGCACGCAAACCGATGGAGATAAACATTACATTTATGCTGGGGTTTCTTTTTTTTTTGTGAGTGTGTTTCAGCCCCAGGATGATTGCGCAGGTCTTCATCTTGTCCTCGAAAGGCGACCGCCTTGTCTACAAAGACTGTATCCTTCAAACCAGGGGACTTACGATATATGAGGCACTGACAGCTCATGTTTTGCTCATTCTGTTGAACGATTTAACGTTTCTGATCCACTTATCCCCACAAGGGTTTGCGGGGCGTGAGGGTCCGGGGGTCCCTAAACTAGTTGCCAGCCAATCGCAGGGCATACACACCTCGGGATAAGTTAAGACTGTTCCATTCGCCTGCACATTTGTTGACTTGACTCCGCACCCATCCGGCAGTCCGGGGAGACATCGGGAGTGACGCTGTTGGCCTTTTTTATGACAAAGTGACGGCGCTGACTGGAGACCAGCCTCCCGTTGTCATGGTAACCTGCAGTGTGGACGCTTGTCAGTGTGTGCGTTCACTCGAGTTTCACTTGCATGTGTGCCCGCTCTTGTCCCCAGACGCACAGAAACGTCCACTTTGTGCACGTGTGGCAGGGAGGACTGTACCTGGTCGCCACCACCATCGCGGCAGACTCCTCCCCCTTCGCCATCATCGACTTCCTCAACAGGTATGGCGCATCACCGTGGCAATTGTGGCATAGGTGCGCACAGGAAGTGACAGCGTGCGTGCGTTGGCAGGTTGGCTGCGCTCATCAAAGATTACTGCGGTGCTCTGTCGGAGAAGACGGTGCAGATGAACTTTGCGCTCATCTATGAACTTCTGGATGAGATGCTGGTGTGTCATATATACTGTATCTACACACACACACACCTATGTATATAGATAGATAGATATACACAGTACAGTTCTTCCTTATTTATATAGTGCTTTCACGACACCTGCAGCTGGAACAAGCTGGAATATTTATCAAAAAAAATAACGAACACCATAGAACACATAACATGAAATATTGACAATCGTGTCAAACGTCTGTCGTCAAAACTGAGCAAAAGCGTCTATTTGTTTGCAGGATTACGGCTACGTGCAGTCCACGTCATGTGACATCCTGAAGAATTTCATCCAGACGGAGGCGCTGTCAGCGCGACCCTTCAGCCTGCTGGACCTCGCCAACGTGGGGCTGGTGCGGGGCCGCCGTCGACACGTACGTCGCCGCCCGCTCGACCTCCTCCATGACCTCCGCGTTCTTGTCCCGCTGCAGTTTGGAGCCGACACGCAACAGAGCAAAGTGGCGCCCAGTTCTGCCGCCACCAGGCCTCTGCAGGTACTGCATCGTGGAACCTCCAAAACACGTTTGCAAATGGCAAGATTTGATTTTAGCTCCCAGCCCTACCTCCATGTGTGTCCAGGGAGGGAAAAGTGAGATCTTTGTTGACGTCATTGAGAGGATGTCCGTTGTCATGAGCACCAACGTGAGTAGGATCGACGGCGCAGCGGAGGCGGGGGCCTGAACGGGTGCACTGAGTGCGCTGTGTGCAGGGCGTGCTGATGAAGGCGGAGGTGGAGGGTGAGGTCAAGGTCAAGTGCTTCTTGCCCAGCTGCTCGGGTGAGTCGAGCGACGGCGTACGAGAGAATGTCAAAAAAGTTTTTGCTGATAATAACCTGAAAAAAACGTTTTGGGGTTGTGCCGCCACATAGAAAAAAAAAAATCTAAATGTATCGATCCGAGGCATTTTCTCGTAGCTAATAATTATGCTAGCCTATATTCATCTACTTAAATTGTGTACTTGAGTTGGCGATTGGCGCTATGCAAATCGGGCAGGGTGGACTTGACTCAGGTTGGTGGCGAGGGTCGGGGGTCTCTGTGGCTTTTCGTAATCCCCAGCGGGGGTCCCCTCACGCCACGTTGCTCTGCGGCAGAGATCCGCATCGGCCTCAACGAGGACTTGAGCGTCGGCGGCTCACATCTCGCAGGTCAGCTGGCCCGCTCCCCCTTCAAAATAAAAGCGTTGGAGCCGAGGAAAGAGGAAGCGCGCTGAGGCAATTTCACCGCGTCCAGGTTACGGCGCGGCAGTCCGCGTGGACGAGTGCAGCTTCCACCCAGCCGTCCGACTGGATGACTTTGAGGCTCACCGCATCCTGCGAATCAGCCCCGGCCAGGGGGAGGTAAGGCCCGCCCAGGCTCGCGCGTGATTGGCCGCTCTTTCCGGGGACAAGGGTGGCGGCCTCAACATGTTGACCTTCGTCCCGCTCCTGAAAGCAAAGCGTCATGCAGTACCGACTGGCCGACCGACTGCCCTTGGCCCCGCCCTTCCGACTCTTTCCCGCCATCGAGAAGGACGCCGCCGGAAGGTAAGCAACTCACTCGGCAGAGCTCCTCAGGGGAGGTAAGAGGAGGCACGTGCTGGATGCCGCCCCCTGGTGTCAGAGTGAAGACCGACAGGAAGGAGAGTGTGGTTAGGTTCAGCGCTGACGGCCACTTCCTGTTGTTTTCTCTCATGCGCCGCGTTTGTCTCGCAGGCTGCTGATGTTCTTCAAGCTACGCTGCGACCTGCCGCCTAAAAGGTCACTTCCTATCACATAGCATAAACACGCGGGCGCACAAATGCAAACACACATACACTTAGACACATGCACACACGCTCGCTCACGCCAAGTCAGATGTGTCCTCACTCGCAAACACCTGCGCACTACGGCACACCGACGCATACGCACCAAGATATACACATGCACACGGACGCCCGCACACACACGCATGCCGACACAAAAAAATACACACGCACATACTCGGACACTAACAGGCACAGAAACACGTTGGGACAACTCTGCGGCCACGCACAGTCCCAGATGCTTGTTGTGATGACACGGCGGCGTTGTGTGCGTGCAGCTCGGCGGTCAACGTGAGCGCCGGCATCCGCGTGCCCAACGGTTGCATCAGGTAAGCAAATTTGCTGCGATTTGAATGAGGCCATAACATTTGAATGACCATTTGATTGACAGATGCTGTCAATCAAAAAGGCCCCGCCACCGCACGCGCGAGGCCGCTCATGAGCAACAACATGCATCATTTCCATGGAAACCACTTGATTTGTTTGTTTGTTTTTTTTTCCTCAACAATCTAAATTCTCATTTCCCTTGATTTTTCAAATCAAAGGGAACTCAATTGGTGAATCGGCCATTCCTACTCAAGGCTAATCATCAAGGCTAAGATATTCCGCTTCAACTTGGACACCCCCCCATGCCTGATCGTGCCACTTGCTGTCAGTTTGTCGCAGGAACTCAGCAGTCCCGATCAGAGCGCCGAGCTGCAGCCGCAAAACCGAGCCGTCATCTGGAAAGTTCCGCGCTTCCCCGGGGGAACGCAGCTCTCCGCCGTCTTCAAGGTACGCAAAAGCGCAGCGATAACTACGTTATAACGCCGTCGCCCGAGCGGAGCGATGAAGGGGGACTGCGATTATTGAACGAGGCAAACGACCAAACACACAAATGAAAAATGACAACACTTTGTTGACACCATTTGTGGGGTTTTTTCACCTAGTCACTGCTTTTGTTCAATTTTTTTTCTCAAAAAATGTTTTATGTCTATATGGTCACGTTCGATCTTGTATCGGCATCGTTTTCCCCCAGCTGGACATTCCCGCCCTAAGCTCCGCCTCCATGATGGAGGTGGGTCCCGTGTGTTTGACCTTCGAGCTGCCCAAGGTCACGGCCAGCGGCCTCCACGTGCGCTTCCTGCGCCTGGTGCCCACGCAACATCGCGGCCCCACCCAGCGCTGGGTGCGCTACGTCACGCACTCGGACTCGTACGCCATCCGCATCTGAGGTGGCGGCAGCGCTCCCGCAGGCGGTGGACGGAGCTGCTTCCTTTTGCTTTGCAAACACGACGACGACATCATGATGTGGTGATGAGATGATGTCACCACAATAAAGAATGATTTTTAATTTCAATTCATTGTATTGCGTAGGACTTTTGTGTTTACTTTTTAAAATAAAGAAATAAAGAAATATTAGCACTACGACACGAGACACTGTAATACTCAGTACTTTACCACACACTACACTACTCAATGGGAAAACCCCGTACAATGCTACAGCACAGTACAACGTGGCACACTGCTTTATATGAGTACTGCACTGCATTCTTATCTATACTATATGATGCACCACACAATGCTATACTACAATTTCCATGACACTACAATATGCCGCGCTACACAGCACACAACACATTGCACACTACCGTGTTACACACTGCACTTTTTGTGACGCACAGTACTAAGCAATTCACGAACATGACATAACCAAATGCTTTATTACTTACATTACTAAACATTACGAGAAATACACCACAATGCATCGTACACTATAGTGCACAAGACAGGATGCTATTTACACACTACAGTATTCATTACACTTGGACATACACAAAAGTCCAATACAAAACTGCTCAACGGAACACGACATCACACACAGCGCTAAACCACACACTACAGTATTTATTACACACCACTACGCCACACCAGACATGACAATAACTGCTTGACACTAAGCTACATCGCTACTTCGCAGAGACGGGCAACCAAATTGTCAAACTTGTTTTGTGGGGGCGGATTAACGGATTAACTGCATTCCCATTCATTTCAATCGGGGAAAATAAGAGCTGGGCGTTTTGAGATACGAGCGCGGTCACGAAACCAATTACAGTCGTATCTCGAGGCGCCACCCCCCCACACGACTTTGCATTCTGCCGCACGCGCACGCAAATTCGTCATGGAGACGTCGTGTGCGTGCGTGCGAGCGTCGCGTTTGACGCAACGTGATCATCTGCAGCCGCGGCACGCACGCGCGCTCACACAAGAGAGGCGAGCGAAGCAGGCAAATAGCGCAGCAGCCCTCGCGGAAGTGGCAGCGAGCTGAGGAGGCGCTCCGCGAAATTAGCATACCCGCTTAGCGGTTCGCCGAGGCGGATGGAAGGTTGAACGCCGCCCGCTGGCACCTCCCCCCTTCCCAAAAAAACCCAAAAACAAAAACAACAATAACCTAAGTCCTTTCGAGCCCAACGACACAAGCAACCGAGTCCGGGCTCGTCTCTTCCGGCCCTTCTTGACGTCCGCCAGCCGCGGAGATGGGCGACAAGGCGGGTACGAGGTGAGCGAGCGCGCTAGCCTCCGCGGGCTAGTTAGCATCACGCCGTTGGCCCGAATGGGTGTTCGTCATGCCGCGGCGGCGATCTGCGTGTCTAAGTCGTGACTCTTTTCGATTCAAAGAGGCTATCGCTGGTGGTGGTTTTTGTGGGGTTTTTTTTTTTTTTTTGCGGGGTTCGGTGGACTCCTCGGGCGGCGCGGCGCGCGCAGCAGGGTGGGGTTAACTAGCGGGCTAGCTACTAGCCCCAGCTGTGTCTCCGCTACAGTCGCAAAACACATTTTGATTTTTCGTCGTTGTAGTCGCAATTCCTATTAAAGCTGTTCATTTTTTTATGCAAGGGCGCAGGTATCTTGAACAAAAATACACGGTGCGGTTTTTCAGCGTCGTTCGTCTTATCCGCGATGCGTTATTTGAAGCAAATTCCCCACGGTGGATGTTGAACAACATCTGTTATTTTGAGCGAGGTCAAATAAAGCGAAAAGAAATATAGCCTCTGATCGTTTGTTTCTTAGCGTACGTGTGCGTTTTCACGCCGACAAATGAGCTTCCCAATGGGAAAACGTGCTGTAAAATGTTGCGTTTTAAATGTGCAGATTGCGAGCCATTCTTTTTTTTTCTAAAGACGCTCGAAACGCCGGAGACACCCGGCGGCATGTTTGCCGTTTTAATATTGGTTTTTACGTCTCATTGGAATAAATTCACCTGCTCCACCCGCTGTGTCAGCATACGGCGCGCGTGCGTGCGCGACAGGTGAATCATTGCACCTCGTGCCACAAATCGAAAATTATGACCATGTTAATACAGTTAAAAATATTTTTACATGGGTATGCTTAAAAAAAAAAAGGTAATTCCTGTGTTGTGACACTTCTGCTTTGACACGCAGCTACTTCCTGTTTGGTGTGAGAAAGGAAGTGATTGGCCGTTTTGACAACACTCGCGCATTGGCTCCATCCCCTGACAAATCCCCTAAAGTCGAAAAGTGACTTCCCGTTTCAAGAAAATCCGTCCTGTTAGCTCACGGGTGAAGTCGGCAGAGCGACATCTCCTCACCTGATGTTGTGACTTCCTGTTCCGCTGGGACACTTCCTGTCAAATGACCAGCCACTGATTCTTCTTCCTCCTCTTTTAGAGTCTTCAAGAAATCCAGTCCAAACTGTAAGGTGAGCCCAAGCTTACGACAGGGTTGTAGACGCTGTAGAAGGTAACTTGTCGGTTCTCACCGGAGGGTCTCGATCAGGCTGTGGAAGACAATTTAGAAGGTTTGAGAAGCTCAAGGTCAGGGGGTGCCCAAGTCCAGGCCTCCAGAGGCCCGATCCAGCCTGTTTGGGATGTCTCCCATCAGCTCATCGGCAACCTTTGCAGAAGCCAGAGAACGGTCCCGTTCATTTGTATGGCCTGTGTTGGAGACGTCTCAACCAGGCCGGATGGGGGGCTTCCGAGGACCGTGCTTGGGCACCCTTCCTACCAGAAGGTGATCAGTAGGTTCTGGAAAGCAAAGACGTGTCGAAGGTTGAATGAAAGCTTCTCCAAAATTTGGCGTGAGGTCAATCGCAGTGCAAATAAGCTCACCCGAGGGTTCGAGAATGTGAACGTGTCACAGTTGCGGTCTGGTGTGGGCAGGTGACGGTCTACCTGGGCAAGCGGGACTTTGTGGACCACCTGGACCATGTGGATCCAGTAGGTGAGTCAGATGCTCCGTCACGTGGCCTCCCTCGTGCTCGGGTCTGCCGCTCGTCACCACAGCCGTCGCCATTTTGTCTCCGTGTGGACAGACGGTGTCATCCTGGTGGATCCCGAGTACCTGAAGGACAGGAAAGGTCGGACGGACGCATTTTCGAATTCTTCTTCCTAGCTCTCTGCTCACGCTTCCCGTCTTTCCCGCACGTAGTCTTCGTCACGCTGACCTGCGCGTTCCGTTATGGCCGCGAGGACTTGGACGTGCTGGGTCTGTCCTTCCGCAAGGACCTGTACATCTCCACCTTCCAGGTCGCCGCCACTCGGTCACGCTCGCCGGCCGCCCGAGATCTGCCGCACTCACGTGATGTCACTTCCTGTTACAGGCCTTCCCGCCCGTCCCCGAAGAGCGCAAAGCCAACAGTCGACTGCAGGAGCGGCTCCTCAAGAAGTTGGGGCAGCACGCGCACCCTTTCTACTTCACTGTGAGTGCGCGCGCCCACACACACACACACACACACACACACACATGCACACAGGGGCGGTTAGCTTGGTGCCATGATGGCGTCACTGACCAAGCTGCCACATGGTGTGTGTGTGCGCGCGTGTGTGAAGTAGTCACGAAAGTGTGAGAGAGTTTGTGAGTGTGTGAGAAGGCATCCCTAAAGTGTGTGTGTGTGTGTGTGTGTGTGTGTGTGTGTGTGTTGTAGATCCCTCAGAACCTTCCGTGTTCCGTCACGCTGCAGCCCGGACCCGAAGACACCGGCAAGGTAAACTTGACAAGGTGGAAAGGTCACTTGATGGGGGCAAAAGGCAACCGTAGTGACATCACAAGTGGGCAGGGCATCAGAGGCTTTCCCCGTACGACGAGCTTTGGAAAAATGGAGCACAGTCAATTCGTGGTGTTGTCAAATGTGATTTCTTTTCATGACTGTGGTCGCGGTTACTTGAGCTGGCGCAGGCACGACTGCGCTTTTGCTTTCTGACCCGATGAATCAATCATGGGATCAATTCCTCCCGAATGATCGTTGAACTCACGTAGGTGTGGCTCGTGTGTGCACGCAGGCGTGCGGTGTGGACTTTGAGATCCGAGCATTCTGTGCCAAGAACATGGAGGAGAAGATCCACAAGAGGTGAGCGCTTAACTCGCTCACCAAATCACTCGCTCGCTCGCTCACTCACCAAGTCACTCGCTCTCATTCACGCTGTCACGCACTCACCCGTATTGACTCGCTCACTCACTCATATTCACTCACTCACTCATGCCGTCCTGAACCCCCCACACCCCCCAGCTCACTTCGGAACTGACTGCCGTCTCCCACTCCACGTGCGCGCACAGGAACTCGGTGCGTCTGGTGATCCGCAAGGTGCAGTACGCGCCGGAGAAGGCGGGGCCTCAGCCCATGGTGGAGACCACTCGCAGCTTCCTGATGTCAGACAGGTCGCTCCACTTGGAGGCTTCGCTGGACAAGGAGGTAGACAAGACGCGCACGTTCAAGAGTGAGGTAGAGAGCATGTTAAGTGACCAGTGTGTGCGTGCGCGTGCCAACCTGTCAGCTTTACTACCACGGCGAGCCCATCAGCGTCAACGTGCACGTGACCAACAACTCCACCAAGACCGTCAAGAGGGTCAAGATCTCAGGTCAGCCTCCACCAAGCACTTTTTCAAAATCATTTTTGAGTTTTCAAATATTTCAAGAGTCAATT
>CAAKHF010020047.1:15087-26800 GCA_901007745.1 Hippocampus kuda | reverse complement strand
CATTTGTGTGGTTAGCCTCCGCAGCGGATCATTGGATGTGTTGTCGGGAATCCCCGCTGACATCTCACCAGGACAGGTGAACACAGAGTTCTCTCTCCTGCCTGTGCTTGCTTTTTGTGTGTGTTGTGATTATATGTGTGTGTGTCTGTCTTTATCTCCTCTAGGCACGCTGGGCTCCAGGAAGCCAGTCGGTGTTTTTTATTGGTTGGTACCATGAACCCTTCAGATTGGGACTCAAATTCTGCTCCAATCGCAGGTTAGTGAGATGTTACATGTTAAGTTGTGTTTACCTTTGAAATGACCAATAAACCGAAGATGGATGCGTCAGTAAATTTTGAACTCTTGCAGGTCAGCTTTGTTTCAGCTCCACATGGATGGTCATTGTGGTGAGTCACTTAAGTCACCATTTATCAACTCTTTCCAAATTTGGTTGAGGTCATAATCTTTCAAAATGTTGAAAATGACTTGCTCTCTTTGTTTGACAATAGAGTGTTTTTTTTTTTGTTTTAAATTTTTTTTTTTTTTTTTTAGTTGCACTGAAAAGTGATGGTGTTAGATGTGAGGATTACGGCAAATGTCATAAAAAGGAATGAGAATTTTCAAACTGAATGAACCTTTTGATATGACCAAATTTGGACTTGTACGAGGAGTCTGATTTTTGTAAAGTACTGTATAGTATAACCTACTGATTCTCAAAAATGCACATCTCCCAAAACAGAACGCTTGACGGGGGAAAACCTTTCAATGTCCTGTCCCAGGCTGAGTCCAGATGGGTCTACGCTGGTCTACCTACAGGGCCAGGTTTTTGGGCCGCACAGTCAGTGCCTCAGTTTGCAGCAGGTACTTTCATCACGTACTGCACATTTCTTTTGTAAATGTGTGTGTGTGCGCGCACGCGTGTGTGTGTGTGTATATGTGTGTGTGTCATACTGTATGTCTGTTCAAGTAGTTACCAGGTACTTGATCTTCCACAGTTGGACCTAAAGAGTAGGACAACGTCCACACTGTTGGATGTTGTCCATAGGCCTCAGAGTGGTATGTGGCTTTTTTGTTGTTGTTGTCTGTCCATTTTATGATATGTTGTCATATATGATTGTATATTCAGTGCCCTTGATGAATTGAATTCTTTCGCATTTTGGCCCTATGAGATTTCTCTGCATTCACATAAATTAGTCACTGTCTCATATTTACACGATAGTGTATCAAATACCTTTGGAAAATGTGCATTTGCTCCAGATGGCTTTGCTGGTGTGTATGAAGCCCTGCCCTCCAGCTGTTGGTCTGCAGATGGTCAGAGAGTTGTGTTCAGTAGCGCCTGTCAGAATCGCAAGGTGAAACATTATTTTTATGTTTGGACTGGGAGATGAGTCTTTTTTTTGTTCGTCTTTAACCCTTGCTTATTTTCGGATTTTCCTCAGGAGCATCGCATTGTCTATTCTTAGCTTCTGGTCAAGTATCAAAACTCAGTTTACTCCCTGTGAGTTTTTCAACAATGTCCATGTTGAATAGTTAACTGGACATATTTTTAAAATCAATTCTGCGCATATTAAAGCGGTCGCATCGGCATCCAGTCTCTGTGTCTATTTTCGATTGTGTGTATTTGTTTTGCTGCGGTGCTTTTTTCACTTGGTTTTAGTTTTCGCTCTGTTCAACCCTCCCTGGACATGAAGCTTAGTTTGAAAGATCGCTAACAGTCTTCCAAATGAGAGGCAGTGGTCTTGCCTCAAGCTGTTTGTTTGGTTGTTGTTTAACTGTACAACTGACGTTCAAAAAAAAAAAATCATAAAACATCATATAGGTGCGCACCACAAATGTACTTTTGAACAGTTATCATTAAGACCAGTGCACTAGCTTAATGCTAGCAAGCAAATGATAAGACCGTAGATGGGCTAATAGATATTAGCTTTATTATACTGTAGCAGTAATTTAAAACCATAAAACAAGTATTTCTTAAACAAAACAGTAACGCATAAAAATAGAACGTACAACAGTACTTAAAAGTATAACTTTTCTCTTCCCTATGGAAACGATTGAACTGCTCGAGTTTGGCCTTTAGATTTACTGTCCTGACTGTCTACGTCTTCTTGACATCATCGTTCAACCCGTCTTTCAGGATCTCTTCGTGGTGAACAGAGGGTCAAAGAAAGTCTTCTCCCTCTCTCGTGGTAAAAGACTTTCGCAAAGGTTGAATTTACACAAAGTGTTCACGTGGCATCTCGTCTCACAATTCTTTTTTCCCCGTTGCGCCCATTTTAGGCCTGTCTGATGCTATATATGGCAGCTGGAAGCTACTAACCATCCAGAAAGACCTGATGGTCGTGTGTTGTTCCAGCCCTAACACCCCCCCAACCCTGGTTTGGACATGCGCACACACTCACATGTCCATATACATTACACGTGCCACATCATGAGGTCCAACGAAGTTGGTTTCTCAAATCTGTGTGACTTGATGACTCTAACAATGTTCTGTTTTGCATGTGTCTGTGTAGCTGGTGGGTTTCCTCCCTTCAGTAGGTGAAGCTGTGACCTGGCACAAACTTCAGGAGCCCATCCAGACTTTTGACTTCCTGTGGACTGATCTGGAAGTTGAACCTCTTCCAGTAGAGGACAACAAAAATTATCGTGAGAGTGACAAACACACGCAAAAGCAACAATTTTTTTTTTTTTTTTTAAGGTGGGGGCTTCTTAAAGTTTAGTGCTTGTCCCAATCCTGTGTCTTTAGCTGGATTAAAGTTTGGAGCAGTCCTTGTGAAACCATGTGTACCTCTCCCTGGAGCCCAGACACCGCTTGTGGTCTTCATCCATGGTAGGTCTCATAGGGATTCACTGAACTCCACTCATACTTTATTTTCTTGTGATTGATTTTGCTTGAAAGGTTGCCCCAACAACTACTTCTGGTGGTTTAAGGCACAATGTCTCTCTCCCACAGGTGGGCCGCACTCCCAGTTTGCCGCAGAGTGGAACACCACCACTGCTGGCCTTGTCTCTCTTGGCTTTGCAGTGCTCATGGGTGGGACACACGTGCATCACATCGACCATAGGAACAGTTCAAAACAATCTTTTTAAACTTTATATATATTTTTGAAAAGATTAACTCAGTTTTTGTGTGTATGAGAATTATTTAATCTAATGGATTCTTCCCAGGAGGCCTCATCAAATACTATTGAAATCTTCAAACATCATTAAAAAAAAAAAAAAAGCATCATGTGGCATCAATTTTGACCTGTTATCTGATATTCAGAGCCTGCCTGGTAGTTGTTCATTCTATCTTATTATATGAGCTAATGAATATATATATGATGAATATAAGCCTTGCTATTGTGTTCTCTGACTGCTCTTGTTTGTAAGAAAGATTCTTCTGCTTCTTTATTCACAGTAAACTACCGCGGCTCGACAGGCTTTGGCCAGGACAGCATTCTCTCCCTCATTGGTCACATTGGAAGCCAAGATGTTCAAGATGTCCAGGTAGCCACCTACCCACCTACCTACCGTATCTACCTACCGTATCTACTTGCCGTCTTTTTCCCAGAGGGCCGTGCTCGCTGCGTTGCACAGCCACACGACTCTTGACGCCAGTCGCGTGGCTGTAATCGGGGGTTCCCACGGCGGCTTCCTGTCTTGTCACCTGGTGGCTCAGTACCCAGAGTTCTACAGGGTGTGTGCAGCCAGGAACCCTGTCATCAACGCTGCCACTTTGCTGGGCACCAGCGACATCATAGACTGGTGAGACTGGCTGCATACTTTGGCTCCCCAACTTTCATCACTTGAACTGTTTAACCATTCCCCCGCTCTCCGACCGCCCTCAGGCGTTACACCTGTGTGGGCTTGCAGTACTCCTACAACCAGACACCTACTGCAGAAGCATTGGCTGCCATGTTGGAGAAGTCGCCTATCATGCATGCTGCACAGGTCAGATACACAAATGTGTAATATAGAGAGAAACAATTTGTTCCCTGGTCAAATGTGGAGTCACCGCAACACCGCAACGCTCATGCCACGTGGGCTATAGTATATCCTGTAAGATGACCGACGACAAGTTAAAAACGACAGAATCTGTGGTGATTTGATGTAGATCAAGGCTCCGGTGCTTTTGATGCTGGGAGGCAGAGACAGACGAGTATCTCCTTATCAAGGTCTGGAGCTCTATAAAGTGCTCAAGAGTCGGGCGGCGCCTGTAAGGTACAACAATGAATGCATCACATGTTTCCACACAGCACACCATGTCACCCATTATTGAATGTTCTTTCAAGGCTTTAGTATCCAAGGACTGGAAGGGCCACTCTGAAAAGAAAGCTGTTATAATTTCATGGAAAACGGTCTATTGTATGGAAAAGAGTAAATATTAAAAAAAAAAAAAAAGAGACAAACTCCTAATTTCACGAAAGAAGTCAGGATCTTACTAAAATGAAGTCAAAGTTATTTATGCTTTGATCTCCAGTGGCAATCATTGTTGTATTTGTCTTTGCAGGTTACTGTGGTTTGCAGAAGATGGACACTCCCTGTCCAGAGTGGACACACAGGCCCAGTGTTTTATCAACGTAGCACTATGGCTGCACCAATACCTCTAAAAAACAATCACGGTCATGATCATGTTCAGTGATGGGTGAAATGGCGTTTTACACAAACGGTGTCACTAACTGCATCTCTTTTTTCAGTACCTTATTCATGACCATATTATTTGAACTACTGAATATAAGTCGCACTAGTCCAAAAAAGTGCATCATGAAAAAGAGTAAAAACACAGAAGTCGCTCAGGATTATTTTATAAAAACCCGCACTCCTTTCTTTTGGGGCGGGGGTGGGGGCTCAGAATAACCAAATGGCACATTTGAATAACGCACGAGTTACCGAACAGTCGGAGTGAATCGGTGCTGGTTCAGAGTATATTTCCTAACGCATCCACGATGAACGAACGGGGATTTTGGGCGCAAGGTACAAGCTCTAATTTGAATTACACGATACAAGTGGCACCTGAGTAGAAGTCGTAGGCAGGACCAGCAGCCAAACCATGAAATAAAATGTGACTTATAGTCTAAAATATATGGGAATTACTTTGTCAGTCATGATAACGCTGTTCCCCTTATTGCCATAATTTGTGCCGAGTTTAAATGAGTTTATTGAAGAGGTTTTCATTGATTACTAAAAAAATGTAAATGACTTTTCCAAATAAAGAATTTTACCTCTTCGTCTTCACCACTTTTTTTTAAGATCTCGTTTATGTACGCTCAAAGGTTTGCCCACCTCTGAGATATGTACTGTATTCATTTTTTTTGAATGCCACAGAAGTGCAGTTCATACAATGTCCAGCAGAGGGCAGCCTCTCGCTACCTTGCCAGTTTTCCCATCTCTGCAATCGCAAGCCATTCCTACAACATGCTGGAATCAAATGAAATGAGTTATTTAGGCAAGCGCGCATGAGAAGAAGTCTAAGTTCACGTGACAAACCAGATGGCGAACCCCAGATTCAACTGTTTCCCGAGTTGGAAAGCGGTGATTCTCACCTGGTGGGCTGGCACCCGCCAGTGGGTCCCGGACAGGTAGCAAAAAAGTAAAGCGTAAAACCCCCAACTGTTATTATTAAGATCAAATCTACATTTAACAAATAGATGCTGCCTCTTTGTCTTTGAGGACCAAATTTTCCATGGGTGCGTGACTTGCGATTGGCTCGTGACCAGTCCAGGGTGAACCCCGCCTCTTTCCCGATGTCGACAGGGAGAAGCTCCATTTACCTTGCCCCTAATGAGCACTGTCGAAAATAAATACCGTAAGTGGATGGGGAAACAAGGTTTGCTTGTTGGGTCGAACAATGCGGTCACGACTCTTGATTGTGGCCTTGAGCAATTCCCTTCAGCTTTCCATTCTTGGAGCTTCCTTTACTGGAAACAAGAGAAGTTGTCAACTTCACAATGAAATCTGTCTTCCAGACATTCACTTTCGGGCACACCGGCCGTGCTACCGACGCGGTGTTATGTGGCCTCGACTGCAGCTGCGGCCTTATGAGGTCACCGTCACGTGGGTGTGGGTGATGTCACCGTTTTGGGAGACGGGTAGGACGGGCGGGATGGAGACTGACGCAGAAGTCTGAGGAAAGGAGAAGTGACTCAAGGGTGATTGGACAGAGGGAGACGTTCAGCAAATCCTTTCTGCGGTATTCGGCTGTGTGGGTCGAGGCGCTGAGGCGAAGCATTGTTCCGAACCCGAGACGAGGCGCACGCTGGTGCTCACTCTCGCCGCACGTAGGAGGCGGACAAAGACAGGAAAGACCGCATGTGTGATTTTGGACATAAGGGGACAAAGGACCTCTTGGTGTTGGATTGTTTCTGCAGCTTCCTGTCTGTAAGTGGCTGCAGAGGAAGACAAGTAGAGAACAAAAAGTAGTTCATATAATAGACCGTAGAGGTGACAAGGTTTCAATTGTTCGAATAACATTGTGAGGGAAAACTTTTTTCGCCTTTCATGGGAAGTTTTAGGTTTGACCATGAATCGTGGCCATTTTGCAGTCAGGTCAAGGGAGGCAGTAACCCCACCGCGCGCATCACCACCGACTCAAAATACTGTACGTGTGTAGCTGTGATTTTTAATTTTTTTTATTATTGACTGGATTTGAGGTCATCATTAGAAATGCTATTTTGTTGCATGCAAATGGAATAAGCTTCCACTAGAACTGAGTGTCACACTTCAGTGTGAATATATTTTTTTAATCTGGGTAACTTGTTTTTTTCATGCTTCAGAATTCTTGATATGACATCATGCAATGTTATGGCGTCACTTTCAAATACGTACCAAATATGTTTGCGCAAGTATTTGTAGGTCAAATTAAACCCCCCAAATGAAAATGTATAATGTGCGAGACAAGAAGCAAAGACATTTTTTAAAATCAGCACCAAAACTATGTTTCGGGACACATAATGTTATCTCTAATTAAAAATTTCCAGTGACCACTGGAATTATTTCTGTCCAACAATCCAATGTTATCATGGCCACGGCATCCTCACATAATTTCCAAGTGGACCAAAATTTGCTTGTGTGCTACCTTAGCAAAGAAAATTCACACATTGGAGATGAAAGTGAAAGCAAAATCATCACAGTATATGCAAGATGATTTCAACTTGCACTCCAATATTTCCGCCACATGCCCATTACCAGGTCCCGGAAGCATTTAAACGCTCATGTCCTGAACAGCCAATAGAAAAAGCAGTATTCACATGGCGGCTAAATCAAATTGTCAACCACAAAGTTTCAACATCTGGAACTTTCCAAGACTTCCTTCCACCTGCCAAGCACTTTTTCCTGAGCACACGAGTGTGTTTAAGAAAAAAATTATGTTTGAATAGGATTTGGGGCCACGGGAAGTACAGTCTATCAGAATCTGGTAAATTTAATGTCAAGCTTTACTGCCATGGTGGTTTTCCATGATCCCCTTGAGACCCTCTTCCTGCCCCCGAGCATCGTTTCGTTGCAACGATAAGCTTTGTTTGGTCTGTACGCATCGCATTGATGGGCCTGCACACGGACTGGGTGGTTGCGGGGGAGTGTGGGACTTGCGCTATTGTATCATCTGCCTTTTGATTTAGTGACTTTTGGTGGAAGTTTGGACAGTGCGATCTCCGCTCAGGAAGGGACAGGGAGGTACTTTTTGTTCCGAGTCACTTTGTTCTTGGATTCACTCTTGGTTCTGATTTTGGAAAAGGGAGACATTGTCATTCTCTCGGTGCAGTGATTCTTAACCAGTGCAGGCCGAGAGATCATCACAACTAATCCATCTTCTATCCATCTTTGCCAGTGACCTATAGTGAGAGGCAGAACAATTAAATACTCTTCCACTAGATGGCAGAAGGTACAAGTAACCCGTGTATCCACGTTAGCATTCATACAACAGAATAAGTCATGTCACACACAAGCTCAAGAGATAAATTTGTGAATAAATTGAGACAAGGTCATTAGTATTTCAGTATGTGTACATTTTCTGTCATTTTTGTTCATTACGGTATATATTATTTTATAAAGCACTTACGACAAACGGTCTGGGTTTTGTCAAGTGTGCAATTTCCATCTGTGTTGTCAACCTCCTCCCAAAGGGTGAAGCATGAAGTTCGAAATGTGGAAATCTTGCGCTGCCTTGACCGGAATATCCTGCCTTCAGAATAATTATGCAACTCGACAATGAACCAAACCTTTCCAGCGAAACGACAAAGGAATGGCTTCAGAGACTAAAGGATTCATACTCTAGATTGGCACAATCCAAGTCTTCCAATCCATTTGAAATATAGCAGAACTGAAGGAAGTGGTTCACACTCGAGGTCACTCCAAACTCTTCACTGTCTGAGTTGTGCAAGGAGGAGTGGGCAAAAATGCCCAGAAAGCAAAAGCAAGAGACTGGCTGCAAAAGGAGGTGTCACAAGCTACTAATCAAAGCAGATGATACACTGAAGCACATGTAAAATGTGTGTGTGTGTGTGTGTGTGTATCTAGAAAGAGAGAGAGAGAGAGAGAGAGAGCGAGAGAGAGAGAGAGAGAGAGAGAGAGAGAAGCATGTCGACTGGTTAGCTGCTAACCAGTCAACACCATGCTATGCTAACCGTTAGCAAATCCGCCTCACAGTGCAGAGGTGCAGTGTTCGATTCTGGCTACAGCCTTCTTGTGTGGAGTTTGCGTGCCTACAAGAAGATTTTCTCCGGGTACTCCGGCTTTCCTCCCACACTCCAAAAACATATATGGCAGGTTAATTGAACACTCTAAATTGTCCCCAGGTGTGACTGTGGGTGTGAACGGTTGTTCGTCTATGTGTGTCCTGTGATTGGCTGGAAACCAGTTCAGGGTGCACCCCGCCTACTGCTTGAGTAAATCTGTGAGAGGGTCCAGCACGCCCACGACCCATGAAGGATAATCTGCTCTGATCATGGGTGGAATTTTTGTCTTTTTTGAGGTGGCACAGCTATGCAGGAAAGCCACGAGGGCACACCCTAGTGGCCTGTTTTGTCTTGTCACATTTATGAGGTTCAGTGTTCAAATCTTGGTACAGCCTGGGCGGAGTATCTCCTTTAACCGCCTGAAACAAGTCCTCCACTTCCATTTTGTGTCAGTAGGAAAGCAAACAAGCTGAGGAGTTTTGCTGCTTTATCATTCTTTGGTCGCAATTTCGTGCTCAGATCTTAAAGTATGAATAGATTCATAGCTCGTACCCTCTGTTAGAATCTTGGCCTACAATGCATCGTGGGAAGAAGGATGCACATGAACGTGACAAAGACCGGATGGAGGCGAGCCAACTGGAGTGTATCAAGTGTGTGAATTGAGATGGCTCCCATCCTTCCTAAAGTCTCACAATCCTCGACATGTTCATACTGTTGTCTTAGGTGGTAACGGTCCAGCATAAACATAACAGAGAGTCAACATGCCAATCTTAAGCATGGAGAACTTCTCAGTCAAGGATTTGCTTTTATTTACATTAGCATTTGGGTCAGGCATTTTTATTTTTTTATTTGTTGCCTACATAAAAGTCCGAAGATCCTAACTACAGATAAAAACTATCCTTGAAACAGATTGGGGTTAGGAGCTGGGGTTAGGTTTAGAAGTTAGGGTTGGGGGTTTGGGTCAGGTTTAGGGGTGAGGGTTAGCGTTTGGGGCAGGGGTGTCCAAAGTCGGTCCTCAAGGGCCGCTGTCCTGCCCATTTTCCAGCTCTCCCAGGAGCAACACACCTGATTCAAATCATCAAGATCGTTCTCATGCTGCTTCAGAGCTGGCTGATGAGCTGATCATCTGAATCAGGTGTGTTGCAGGCGGGAGAGATGGAAAACAGGCAGGACAGTGGCCCTCCAGGCCTGGAGCTGGACAAGCCTGGTTTGGGGTTAGAGTTCAGGTTAGATGTAGGATTAGAGTTAGGGTTCAGGTTTGGGTTAGGTTACGTTCAGGTTAGGGTTTAGCAGTAAGGTTAGGGTAAGGGTTTTAGGGTTAGACGGTTAGGGTTAGTGTATGGGATTGGGTTAGAGTTAGGGGTGAGGGTTAGGATTAGGGTTTAGGGTCAGGGTTAAGGTTAGGGTGTTGTGTTAGAGGCTGAGGGGTAAGGTTCTGGTTGGTGGGTAAAGATTGTTAGGGTTAAATTTAAGGTTAGGGGTTAAAATTAGGGGTTAGGGTTTTGGGTTAGGAGTTAAGGTTAAGGTTCGGTTTCAGTTAAGGGATAGGGGTTAGAGTAATGGGTTAGTTAACCTTAGGTTTAGGGTTAAGGTTAGGGCTTTGAGTTAGGGAGTTAGGTTAGGGTTCGAATTATTGTTACGGTAGGGTTTGGGGGTTAGGGTTAGGTTTCGGGGCTGGCTTCTTTTTAGGGTTAGGGTTGGGTTAGGGGGTTAGGACATGGGGGTTAAGGTTAGGTTTAGGGTTAGGGGTTAGAGTTGTAGTTGTGGTTAGGGTTCGGGTGAGTGTTAGGGTTAGGGTTGGGCTTAGGGTGAGATGTTTTAGTTATTTTTATACATTGTTATGCAAAATGTCTTCTTTTTAAATCACACACAAATGTTTCTGATAGTGCATAGTCTTAATAGTAAAAATGTCCAGCTTGTCAGAAATGTTTTTTCTTCAACCCAACATGGTATCGTAACATATGTAAGTTGGTCCAAAACGTTCCCCTTGTCACTCATCAAACGAGTATCAACTGGTGTGCTTCAGACCTGCTGATGCAACACTGCATGCGTCTTCACGGGAACATTTGTCAACATTTATTGCCCGAGACAAATTTCAGTCTTTCTTCGGGACTTGGTAGGAAACGTTCTGTTCTCAAATCAGCAGAAAACATTTTCTTTGAGTTCATCAAGAATATGTTGTTCTTCACCTTCCCTGGTGAACACAATTCATCCAGTCTTCAGCATCGATCCTGTTACTGGCTGCAATTCTTCAACTGGAGTTCGGTGGCGTGGGTGATTAAGCGATGATTCCGATTAATATGCCGGAGTTAGGTGGAGTTCGTTTTTTTACGGTTTTCCATGAAATTATGACATCCCCTATGGTCGCAAAATGAGAAAAGTAATCCGTGCAATTTAATGACTCACGGTTTATGAGTACGCGCATTTGTCAGAGAAATGTGTCATATTAAAAAAAAAAAAATTATACGATACAATAAGTGCAAACAAGTGACACAATTTTTCCAAACTCTTCAGTAGGGAGGAATTTATGAGCAATAAACCAACCCGCAGTGCTGAAATACGGTTGACAAGTTAGTTTGCCGCCTCGGTGTGAATGAGATGATAAAATCGCCGCTGTAAAACTCACCACTCGCTGGTCCCATAACTCATTGAAAACTTGTCAGGTGAGCGACGGCTTCGCTGTCAACCTCCAGCAAAATATGTTTCGTAAAGCAAGCCTGGGCTAAAACTCCCGATACATGAAGAGAATTTTTCTACTGAGCGCTCCTCTGGCTATTGTGTGATGTAAGACAACCTATAAATCTGTCACGGGTTGCATTGGCAACAATTTTTTGAGTATCTACAAATTGCTGACAACATGTATTATGCATGCATCGTTCTGTACGAGTACAACAGCTCGTCATCTGTATATTGCGTATTGCACAATGCACTACCTCACTTTACCCACAAGTGCCATTTGTTTATGCTGTTTGTATTGTCTATATCGTCTATATTGTTTGTACTGTTCAGATTGCATATTATGTCTTTTTATACAGTGTGGCTGCTATCTTCTTAGCTGTGTGTTTAATGCACAGCATGTTTGC
>CAAKHF010020042.1:0-14642 GCA_901007745.1 Hippocampus kuda | reverse complement strand
GCTGCCCATCTTCAAAACCCTCCTCAAAACTCACTTGTATTCTTTGGCATTCGACTCAGCATGACTTAGATTTGTTCTTGGTTTTACTGTTTGGTGCTTTCTACTGTCTTTATTACCGATTTGTTTTACTGTTTATTGTATATGTGAAATTGCTCCATGTACAGCACTTTGTATGCAGCGATGGCTGAAAGTGCTCTATAAATACAGTTGGGTTGAGTTGAGTTGAGTGTTCCAAAAGTCTTGGGCACATTTGAAGTCCCCATATCTCTCACTATGAATGGTAGTAAGATAAAAGTTGTGCCATTTTAAAGCTAATTACATTAAGTATTTTGCAAGGCTATTGATTTTTTTTTTCTTTTCAGACCCATTAATGATGTTCACTCAACCAGAAAAGGTGTTTTGTGTGCTTGAATTTGCAAAAATTGAATCATGGACTGTTGTTCAACGTGCATTTCACAGAAAATTCGGAAAGGAGCCACCAGAGAGGAAGTCCATAGTGAAATGGCATGGTAAATTCATAACAGATGGGTGCTTATGCTTTAAGCTGAAGGCACGAACAACAGAAGCTGTTGCAACCATTGACAATGCAATGCTGGGACGCATTTGGCAAGAATTTCATTTCAAGAACATCGGCTTGATGTGTGTCGTGTGACCAATGGTGCTCACATTGAACATCTTTGAACATTCCATGTAAAAATTGAGATGACAAGTTTTCTGAATTTACCAGATGCGTTTTTATATCCTTATTAGTTTCCGAGATATTCAAAATGTGCCCAAGACTTTTGGAATTTGAATTTGTTTTTTGTTTTTTTTTTTGTCCTATGTTACATTTTGGGTTGCCGACCCCTATATTAGATCAAATTTCTTTTTCTAAATGAGTCTAGCAGAGCAACTCTGGTGTTCTATGTCCAAATCAGTATGACTATAAAAGAAACTTGCCACAGTTTTGTATGTTATTTCCTAACACTCATCATCCATGATGGAGAATCAAATGTGGAGTTCGAGAAAGCAGGCTCACAGGAGGTGAAAGGGTTTGAAACAATGAATCAGACTCAGCTAAGCTTGACTGTACCGTTTCTGGCTTTGAGCGGGGCAAACATGGAAGTAGTGCCATAAAGAGAAAGACCACTGTGTTTGCATTGATTTCCTCGGCCCAAAGTTGATGGAAAACCAGAAGCCACAGAGAAGAGAAGTATTGGACTCATGTATACTTTTCTGCATTCACATCCACCCTCGAAAGACAAATGAGGATTCAGGGCCTCTTTTGACTGCTCTGCTCAGATTTCATTAAACAAGGAGGAATGTCAACGTCTCAGCATTTAAGCATATCTAAATGTGATTGTTGACTGAAGGTCTGGTGGCAGTAATGACTGATGATGTATTTATAGATGCACTGCCATTATTCAAGGGGAAAGAATGCTGATTTTTTTTTTTTTTTTTTTGCTTCTCTTGCTTCTAGATTTCATTAACACAGAGTTGTAACTCTACAAGGGGAGGTCAAGTGCGAGTGCAAGTTGTCCATAATGTTGTGATGCTCGCTGGCTCTTGTGTGCTTCCATGGAGCTGACTCCCTCTAGAGGAAATGTGTTCCATGTCACTCTTGCTTTGTAAGTTATGACACTGTTGAAAACCTCCCATCCCCTCCTTTAACTCAAGAAATGTGATTACTGTCGTATCTAAGGTTGTTAAAATGGATTGCTGATGTGCTTTCTGACTTACTGTATGTTTACTTTCATGAAATTGTATTTAAATAGTACCAAATAATATTTAGTTAAAATATTTATTTTTCAAGTTATATCAAGGGCCTGTGGGGCAAAACCCCTTAGATAGGTATTTGTAAAATTCCAGTCAGAAAGGAGTAGCATGTAACATTCAACATTGTCAATGAAAATGTGGCTTACGTCTTAGCCGTCTCTCCCAAAGTCAGGACCTAAATTGGGTCATGGATCAGATTTAAATGGGTTGGTGATTGGCAAAGTAAAATAAATAAAAGTCTATTGGGCTCATGTTCTATCTATGAATTCAAAATGTAGATGTTGATGATAACACAATACAAATGCAACATATAACATAGTACTGTATCTGTTTAGGTGCAGGACTAATTTACTTTCTTGTGAGACTTGACTTATACAGCTTGATAAAATGCATATAACTTTAAAGAATGTACCGTTAACAAAAAATCCGATATTTAAACCCATTCTATGGAGTTAGTGCCCCACAACCTTATATATATGTATATATACCTGGATATATAACTTTTTCATAAAAGAATCATGAGGATTTTTTTTTACTTTCACTTTCTATTGATGCCAACACTTTTTAGCAAGGCAAGGGTGCACGGTGGGAGGCAGGAGGCCAAGAGAGGCTGCAAACTCTCTCCCTCTTTCTGACAAGGGGGCTTGCCCTCTAAATAAACTTTCGAGCTTGTGGGCGGAGGGAGTTGGGGGGGAAAGAGCGAGAGAGAGAGAGAGAGTGAGAGAGAGAGACGACACGAGGGGAGTGAATGACTGCTGCACGCAAGGCGAAAATGCGCTAGAAGTACGGAGATGTACCTTTTAGAGGCGTCTACCACTAAGGGGACGTGCGAGTTTGATCTAGCAATTTACTTTAGTATTGTGTGCTAATGAGTAGTTGGTCTTGTTTGTGAGGGTGTATTTTGTAACTTTTGATGCTGAATGAAGGGGAGCCCATCAGCGCGCCACCAGCACCAGGACGCACGGCGCGCCTCCACCGGGACGCAGCAGAGGAGCGAGAGGAGGCCACTTGGAGTTTTCCCCATGGATATCATAATTTAAACGTTCTCTGAGTCATTTTAATCGTGCCATCATTTTGACCAGATGATATTCTTGCTTTTTGTTTGGGAAGAATACACTCGGACGCCTGACTTGTTGTCTTTCTGGCTTTCTTTGCACATATGAAGCTCCCGTGCAGGATGTTACAGTCCAAGCGGCCCAGGCATCATTGGGCCACTGTGCACTTTCATCATCAAATATCACCACATTATTGGGGGCCGCGTTCTGTCTAAACAGAAGTCATCCACCATCCACTCTCGAAAAGGGATTCTTTGAGCCACCTCGTATTTTCGGTGAACATTGACATTGGCTTTTACCGGTCACATCTTTGGGCTACTATGCAATTAAAACTGATCTCCTTTGTTTTGATCATCTTGCACTGCATGGATTACACTGGATGCCAGCAGCACAACACCTCCAGGCACTGGCAACATAAACGTGAGTACAAGCACCAACATGTGATAAGAAACCTGAAAACACTTACTTTATGATACTGCCTTACGGTTTCATTGCAATCCCTGCACACAACGGATACAACCATAACAATGATATTGACAAATAAAAATGATCATTATTAGTATAATTATTATATAAACAAATTCAGAAATGTTTCATCACTGAGAGTTTCTAAAAACGTAGTTAGCCTATGTGACATGTTCAGCACCCTCGTGGTCTCGCTCCACTCAGCACACTGTGACAGGAGTTGTCAGTCCCCTAGTGCCCCTCAATGTTTAGGCTACCCTAATTTACCTCAGTCATTGTGCATTTGTAGGTACTCAAAACAACCATTTGCAACAAAGTGAGAACACGCTTTAACATTTAGGTTAATCCGCATAGGGACCACTGTTTCTGTTGGCCAAAAGTGTCCGTTTAACTGGACTGTCTTAAGTGGATGACTTAATTGGCAGTGGTGGTTAACTGTTTGCTGTGCTCTTCTCCGCTGTGCTGTACCGTGTATGGTGCTGAGTGAGCTGGTTCCAGTCGCCCCCTAGTGGCTACAATGAACCAGATCACGCGAAACCCTGACAAGTACATGTACTTTCAATGAAATGACAGGTGTTATAAAGAAAAGTATGTGTTGATTTTGTTGTCTCATATGCAGCACGTTTGTTAAAATACAAGTTACTTTTAACACCTGATCAAAACACAACGTAGGTTGGCCTTTGAATGCTGAGAACGTATTCTAAAAGAAAATACCCTCATGAAAAAAATGCCAGTGTTTACTTTGTTCAAGCCGGGGAATAACTCTTATGGGATGGAATGTCCCATCTCCCAGGGATCCAACAATGTGCCTCGTCTCTTTAGCCCCCTACTATCAGGCTGTGAAACAACAATTAATAGTGTATTTTTTTTTCAATTTTTCCTACACCCACTTTATCGCTGAGGGTCTCCAGATGTGATATGTGACCAAAGCTGTTAGAGACAAGCTGATAACTGGAATATTCCACGTATTCCCTGCCAACGTGGCAGAAAAAATTGTCTGATCTACAGCAAAATAATAGACCTTTACCAACATATGTCTCATTTTCTTTACCTCTCATGATCGACCCCTGATCGGTTTTGTCCATCATGAGGACTTTTTGCGACCGCCAAATTTGCGAGGTAAATGCCTCCAAGGATGACAGTGCACTGCATTAAATTGAGTTTTGAGGGAGTCCCGGGGTTACATTCAGCATTTGGTAGCTTCGCTCATCGTCGAAGCTGAGCCTGGCTTTCCAACAGTATGAACCCGAAGCCAGGATATTACTTCAGATATCACCCTTGGAAAACAAAATGAAAAAAAAAAATCCAGAAAACATTTCAAAAATATCAACTAGTGTTCGTGGAGTTTTGTCTAAATAGATGTTGTTATGTGCCTGTGCTTTAAAACTTTATTGTAGTGACTAGTTCATAACGTCGACACTTGCCTGATTGGAAAGGAATTCTCCCAGGCAGTCAACAAAAAAACACGCTGATAATAATGAAGAAGTTACGAATTAAATAATAAATGACAATGAAACTCAATAAGTGTACCTAATTCACAATACAGTATTATGAAAATTTGCGATAGACACCACTTTGACCATTGTTGAGTTATCAAGTTCTGTATTCCTAATAGCGCACACAATTGGAACACAATCTAAATAATACTTCTACTGTGGGGTGGCCAACTGGAATACAATCAGAAATTTGAAGGTAATTTAAGATAATCTTTATTAGTCCCACAAATTGGAAATGTGCCTTGTTTCAGCAGTAATCGTGGATACAGGGGGGAAAAAAAACAGCATGCAAGAAACTTTCTTCAGACAATTACCGGTAGTCTCAATTTCTGAGATGACTTTATATATTGCCTTTCAGTTGCCCCAAGGAGGAGTGATGAAGTGCAATAAATGTTCTAATCCATATACATTAATTGACTTTGCTTGTTAAACTTCTGTACTTGTCTTTGTTGCATTATATGTTATATAAAGGATAGTCCATTGCATGTGGGATTATCAGAGCGTCTTTACACATAACACTTCTGAAGTCGATATTGTTTACTGTGAGCAGGGGGATCATTTGGGGAATTTGGTGGTGAATGAATACCAATGTCAGAGAGAAAGACAGCTTTAGAGAGACTACAAGTCAACTGTCCAAAGTTACCATGCAGTATCACATAATGCATGGCCAAGGCTTTCTTTCGGTGCATTCTAAGGGAAAGGGAGGTTGGTGCTGAAAATTTCACAAACTCCCCCAGATTTTCCTCTTGATTTAAACTTGATTAACTATTAATATGGAAAGAACACAATTTGAATAAATGTCATCTTTATATCAACTAACACACCAACGGTATCTTTTTGTTCACCTGTGTTCTTGTGAGCTGTTTTATAAGTGTGTGAACATCTTAGTATGTTGTACATAATATTACTGTCCATATGAGTTTGTCAGTGTGAGGTGAGCACAAAAACAAATCCCTCCATTTTAAGGGTCACCGCACACTGAGCGATGCGGCGCAACTCCTTGAACACTCACCCAGTGTGCGGGGTTCTGCCACAAGATTTCACATGTGGCCGAGTCTCGGCCACTGGTTGTGTGGTGATGCAAAAGTTTCATCGCACTTGCACAATGTCACAACGTCGCAAATTATAACCAATGAAAATGCACAGCAGTTTTAACACGGGTGAAAAATCAATTTCCGGGTTTTGCGCGAGGGAGACTGAGCCGCCAGTCTCGTGTTGCCAAGTGATAGCAATACATGATCTGCAGTACACATATATTGTGTTTTATGACATTCATTTTATATGTACCTGTGTGGTTGAAATAACAAAGCTTGGAGCAAAAATGTACATGAACACCGTACATACCGCGCCATTACATTCAAGTGAATGGGAGTGAGCTCCACCTTTCAAAAGATTCCCATTTTTGGTCTTCAATTTATTCTTCAGCCAATCAAACTTTGTTGCACGTTCCATACACAAAATTGCAACTCAAAGTACTGTGCAATTAACATATCCAAAATACAACATAAGATGACCGTCCCACTCTTCTGAACATATACAGTACAGATAGATATGTCCATAAGCATGCCTGTGCTCACACACACACACACACACACACACACACACACACACACACACACACCCTGATAAACTGTATTAAAAAGACATAGCAAGGCACAGAGAAACCTTGAGGAAAAGAGCACCCTAGGGGAGCTCATCCACGCTGACAAGACATTTAAAAACTAATGAAAGCACCTTAAAATTAATTCTGAAATGCACACGGAGCCAATGCAGCAATTTTAAAACTAGTGTAATGTGTTCCCACCCTCTGGTCCTTTTCAGGACTCGTGCGGCTGAGTTCTCAAGTACAGTCTTTTTAGGAAGACCAGAGCATTACAATAATCTCAGTGACAGGATGTGTAAACTTGAAAGAGAATGGGTGGTGGGGAGGGGACTCTGGCTATATTTGTCACAAACGTGGTGGAGGACCCCAAAAATCAGGCAGGAAGGAGGGAGGAGCAGGATGAACTTGACAAACAGTTTGAACAAAACATTGAGAAAAATAAATCCAGAACAAACAAAGTCCTGAAAACAACGAGACTCCAAAAATAAAAACCCATGGCAGACATAAAAACGAGGTGAAAGCAAACAAAACTCCATGGCAGCAAGGCACAAACATGAACCAACAGAAGCTGTGACAGCAACAATGACCCGACACTGAGTAGTCGGGCCGGGAGTCCTTTTAACAGAAAACCTGCTAATGACATGATGACCAACAGGTGTGCTGCTGTAGGAGAAGCACTACAGAGCCACCTGTCCCAAACAGATCAACCATGACAATATTCTTGAGATGATAGCAAACACTCTTAGTTACATTTTTTGACATGAGGAATCAAACTAAGCTCAGAGTCAAAAATTACGCCCAAGTTCTTCACACATTGTGAGGGTTTAAGATACCGTAGTTTGGGTAAAAGTTTCTCTCTTTGATCTTCAGGGCCAATAAATAAAACCTCAGTTTTGTCCTAATTGAAATTCCCTGCCATCCATGACTTAATATCCAAAATACAATTTAAAAGGGTATCAATAGGCTCCGTGTTGTCAGGAGACAGGGCAATACCAAGCTGTGTGTCGTCAGCGTAGCTGTGGAAGCTGATGCCGTGTCTCCTGATGACGCCCCCATAGGGGCAGCATGTAAAGATTAAAAAGTATTGGGCCTGAAATAGAACCTCAGGGAACCCCACATTTAATTTCATGGACTCTGGAGGAGCAAGTATCCATATTTACAAAAAAACATGTGGCTGTGGCACAGGAATAAAACGAGTTCAAACTAGTATCAAAGATGCCCACCGGGTTTTTAAGTCTGTTTTTATAAAATGTGGTGACCTACTGTATCAAAAGCAGCGCTTCAATCCAGTAGCGCCAAAACTGTGAGTTTTTATCACGTCTGCATAGCACCTGGTATCATTTAAAATCCTTAAAAAAGCTGTCTCTGTACTATGGTTCATCCTAAAACCAGATTGATATTTCTCTCAAAGATTCTTTTTATTTTGAAAAATGATTTTATTAGAGAAAAAACTATTTCTCTAAAATCTTACTTTAAAACAATAAATTGGGTAGTAAGTCTGTAATGATTAAAAACGCTGGGGTCCAAACTGCTCTTTTTCAGAAGGGGCTTCAGCCCCACCATTTTAAAGTTGGCGGGGAATACACCCATCTGAAGAGATAAATTGACTATATGCCAAATTTGTTTCTCAAAGAATCCATAAAAAGTATTTATAAGTGATGGGGGAATTGGATCTAAAATGCAGGGTGTTGAAAATATCCATCCATCCATCCATCCATCCATCCATCCATCCATCCATCCATTTTCCACCGCTTATCCGGGGTCAGGTCGCAGGGGCAGCAGCTTAAGTAGGGAAACCCAGACTTTTCTCTCCCCAGCCACTTCTTCCAGCTCTTCCCGGCGGATGCCGAGGTGTTCCCAGGCCAGCTGGGTGACACAGTCTCTCCAGCGTGTCCTGGGTCGTCCCCGGGGTCTCCTGTCAGTGGGACATTCCCGGAACACCTCACCAGAGAGGCGCCCAGGAGGCATCCTAATCAGTCAACTGATTAGGATGCCTCCTGAGTGTTGGATTTACCTGGGAGAAAACTCAACCAAGTGTCCTTGCGTCAACCAGCACGTTTCCTCCGGTCAAAATGACTCTGCAGGTTTATTAAAACTTACAATTTGAAGAGCTCAAAGACAAGACAAGACAAGACTTGTGACATCGATTTTACTTCTGAAGTAGTTTGCAAAGTCAGTGTACAGCGACACTTAGCCTTGTCAGATTTTGAGTGGGAACAGTTGAGTTCAAGGGTGAATGATTTGGGAAAAGAGGATCGAAGGTTTTTGAAGCAGAACTAAAATATTACAAAATAACCAAATGTTACGTGTTGGCAAGGACAGGATGTAACGGACATGAGTTCATAAGGAGACATTCCAGGCTGAGTCGAAATTGTTTTTAACATTTAACTACAGGTCGTGTTTGTTTACGAATTGTCTGTTCACTTTTGTGTTAACAATCTTGCTCTTGGATTCTCATTGCATCCTCACAGTTTGTAGTAACATCTACATCAGCTTGCCCGTGTCCACATGATACGAATACATCAATTGCATAATCATAAATGACAACTTTAAGTCATCCATGCCCGATTGTAAATTACATTTATTTGCTGGGTGTAGTACATTTCCCCACATGTACAGTAATTGCTGCTTGTATATATATATGTGGTGAGCCATTTCAATTGGTGCCTTGTTAGTTAATTGGAAACTGATGTAAATTTGTAAGTCTTTTAAAAAAAGATACAATTTACGATAGTGGATGAAGTATTTTAATGCTTAACTTTACTTGTATTATGGATATGGCACACATGGAATCATCGATTGTTATTGGCTCACACTCAGTGACTGTAAGTGTACACAAAGAGGACCATACATACAGCATCACTGTCTTCTTTCTGTGTATGTTTGTAAGATTTGTGACAGTATAACCAAATTGGAGGTTTCATAGACAGTAATTCGGTAAACAGTTTAAGTGAACTATAAAAATCGGTTTAAATATAAAATGTAGTAAATCACACAGGAAAATATAATACAAATGAAAAAAAAGATTTATTTCAATAATAAAAAATCAAAACTAAACACACCAACTCACAACAACTTTATGGAGCTCCACCACTATTAATTAAAATTGGCTCCTTATTGTGTCTGCTAAATAGGGCAACCTTAAAACTGCAATGTGTAGCTTCTGTCGTCCCCTAAGCAGGAATCCTGCATTACAACAGAGCCGTCGTTTTCATATGACATAGGCCAGTGGAACCCAACCACCGATCCACCGGTCCACACGGAGAGACAGACCAAATATATATTTTTAATTTATTTTTCTTTGTGGAGCATGTCCGTTAAATGCCAATCACCCAGCAAACGGCCTCCTGGATGTGCCTACCTCTGCTCAAAAATCATGATATTAGAATGATAAGATGTGAGCATATTTACTTGATCGAACGCAGCAGAAATAGGCTTGAGAAGCCAATTAGAGTCAACATTTTCCTGCTCTACCTTCATTTGCAAGGCGAAGTAAACGGAAAGTGATAGTAAGAAGTAAACAATGACCAAACATGCAGCTCAACGCACAGCTGTTGGGCAGCCATGCTTAAAGGCATTATTCACTGAAAATTCAGATATTTTAACAAAAGAAGTCTGTCAAGATACCGGGCTCTCTAAATCCTGCACCGCATGTGGTGTAACACAGTATGGAGGCGGGTTAGACCCAATGTCGATAATTTCAAAGATGAGCACAGGGCAGCAGATCTGCGAGAGGGAGGGCTGTGCCGCTGTGAAAGTGGCCACAGCTGACTTCAATCATGGCCGATCAAGTAGTAGTGCCGTCCAAGCGGGATGATTTCAAAAATATAATTCCGCATTTCCCGGATTATAAATGGCTCCTGAGTGTAGGTCGGACCAGCCATAAAATGCATAATAAAGAAGGAAAAAAATCATATATAAGTCGCACTGGAGTATAAATCGCATTTTGGGGGGAAATTTATTTGATAAAATCCATCACCAAGAACAGACATGTCATATTGAAAGGCAAATAAAAATGAAAATAGAGAACAACAGGCTGAATAAGCGTACGATAAGCTAATGTTACATGATGGAAAAACAACGAACTGAGAATGTGCCTGTTGTGTTCACATGACATATTAAGAGTTATTCAGACAACAATGGCACAAAGAATACGCAAACAAGTTTACCAAAGCATCAGTGTCACTCCAAATCACGAAATCAAATGAAATCTTCATCCTTTGTGTCACTTTTAAAGAACCCCGCGAACTCCGGTGGTAGAAGATGCGGCACTTCCTCTCCTACGTCGCTTACATCAGAATCATCGTGAGTTGTTTTGTCAGTTATCGCCAATTTGTCAAGTATCAACACAGGCCGAGAGCCCCCTCTTGCGGTTTAATGTGAAAATAACATGTGAAATGATATAATGTGTTAATCATTTCACACATAAGTCGCTCCAGAGTATAAATCACACTGTTGGCCAAACCAAGACCAAAAACTGTGATTTATAATCCGGATAATACGGTACAATGATTCAGCTAGTTTAATGTGTGCTGTTCCCAGATTTTTTAATGAAATACACCACTTCAGACCAGCTCTGAGACCCTGTGCCAGTGTTAGACATGGTCTGAGCAGGCATAACGTTTAAATCAACTTTCTGCCACTGAATTGTCTTTGCGCCAGGCGCATCTCCATGACATTCCTTCTGGTGTGCCAGCCACCCCAGCTTGACGGAGACCCCTCTGCCAAATCGGTAACCAGTTTTTGAAATGAAGACCAGTCATGATCATCGACAGCGTTGTCTCCGAGTGCACACTGCTGACTGCAGCTGTGTGGTCACACAAACAATACAGGGGGTTCGGATTTTTTTTCATCCCAAATTATTTGAATTATCTCTGTGAAGTACTTTTTAGAACTCTTATCTTTTATCTAATCAGAATTCAAAATTACAATTAAAAAGAAAACATTCGCATAATGGGGAAAAAAATCACATTGTAAAATTGACAATGATAATTTCTTAGTAATCCCCACCAGGGAGAAAATTCTCACTGACATGCATTGGAGTAACTTCATCAAGAAAACTGACAAATCATGGGGGTGGTGGGTAAGCAGCAGTTGTTGCACTTGCACTACTAACATGAAATGAGGCTGATATCACAAGAAAATTGGCCTTTTTGTCTTTTCTACCAAGATGTGATAGTAATACATAATTGTGCCCCTGTATCTTCTCAACAGAGATCTCTGGTGTGAGTTCAGGGTGCCAGCAGGGTGGCTGTCTAACCTGCTCTGACTACAATGGCTGCCTTTCCTGCAAGCCACGCTTCTTTATGCATTTGGAGAGGAGTGGGATGAAGCAGATTGGGGTGTGCATGACTTCCTGTCCTTCAGGCTTTTACGGCACCCGCTCACGAGAAAGAAATACGTGCACAAGTAAGCAAATGGCCGTTTCCCGTGCAAATGAACACAAACATAACAAAATGGTACGAGTGGCCAGACTTGTGTGTGAATGGATGGCTGGAATGGGAACTCGCAAAATCATTTCTCACATCCAGCAATATAAAGTATCCCTTCCTACCTTTTCTTCACTTCTAATCCTCGCTCGGTTTGTGCGTGAGCCGACCCCGAAATGTATTTTCCCATGCAGCCTGTGGCATATGATTATCTGTAAGCATCCATCCGTTCATCCATTTTCGACACCACTTCTCCTGAACAAGGTCGCGGGGAGTTGTCTATGCCAGCTGACTTCGGGTGGAAGGCAAGCAACCCCCTGAACTGGTCGCCAGTCAGTCTCAGGGCACATACAGAGACGGACAACCACCCACACCCACAATCACACCATCACTGAGAGGGAATTGATCCCACGCTGCCCGCACACAAGTCGGGAGAGTGTACCACTACACCATCAGCGACCCTCTATAACATGGGTAGGGAACTCCGGTTCCTCGAGAGCCATATCTTGCCTGTTTTAGATCTCTCTGGAGTTCAACACACCTGATTCAAATGATCACCTCATCAGCAAACGCTGTAGAGGCCGGAAATGATCATGAACAATTGAATCAGGTGAGTTGGAGTAGGGAGGGATCGAAAACAGACAGGATATGGCTCTCTAGTAACCAGAGTTCCCTCCCGCTGCTCTATAAGTATCTGACACACACACACACACACACACACACACACACACACACACACACACACATTATCACACATGCACAGTGACACCCTGTATATTTAACAAAGCAGAAACATGCAATGTTTTGTACCATTTAAATAAAGACTGGTGGTGGGTCTGTGTTTCTCTGTCAAGAGTGCAGTCCTGAGTGTGACTCCTGCTTCAACAAGAAATTCTGCATGCGCTGTCGGATAGGTTTCTACCTTCACCGCGGCGATTGCCGGAATAACTGCCCCGAGGACATGGTCCGCAGCGACACACAGAGGGAGTGTGTTCCCAGTGAGTATTTAGCTTCACAATGGTCAAGATATCCGTGAGAAACTGAGCATTTCATCAGTGGCGTTGGGTGACCAAAATGCATCATATTAAAGTCGGGAATGATGTGCAGATGATTCATAAAAACTGTGGGTGATGTGTACATACAATTTGTATTTGTATAGTTGCAGAGTGTCCTGCAGAGTGTGAGTTATGTGTGAACAGCGAGACATGTACAAGGTGCCAGCCGGGCCTCTACCAACTCAATGGAAGATGCCACCGCGTCTGTCCAGATGATTATGAACCCAATGACAAACTCATGGAGTGTGTACCACAAGGTTAGTCGTGTATACTATTTGATCTCGCAAGGATTTAATAAGAAAACAAATCTCTTCCGCAACTTGCTGGACACACATGGTAGTACAGAAAACACGGCACAGGAGTTTGTCAGAAAACACTATATTGATTTCTTTTGGGACGCTTGTCCTGTTGAAGGTCTCGGCTGAGCCTGTGAGGCCCCTCCCAGCTGAGTCTGGCCAAGAGGCGCATGACATCCAAGCTGGGCACATAACTTGGTGTGCGTCTGGTACATGCAGCATGATCAGCTGGCCTAAACTGTGTACATGCCTTTTTGTTCCTTTTCCGCAATACAAAACTTTTCTCAAACTTACAACGGCTACAATCTCTATTAACTTTCTATTTGCAAAAGCTAATACTTTATAGTACTATTTATATATATTGAAAACCCTCATATACTACAGTACATTTTTGGAGTTGAAAACTGACTGCCCCCAACTAAGGTGGCCCAGGCAATTAAACAATTACCATCCATCCATCCATTTTCTGAACCTCACAAGGGCCGCGGGGCGTGCTGGAGCCTATCCCAGCTGTCTTCGGGCAGTAGGAGGGGGACACCCTGAACTGGTTGCCAGCCAATCACAGGGCACACAGAGATGAAAAACCATTTGTGCTGACACTCTCACCTAGGGACAATTTAGTGTGTTCCATTAACCTGCCATGCACGTTTTTGGAATGTGGGAGGAAACCGGAGAACCCGGAGAAGACCCACGCTGGCACGGGGAGAACATGCAAACTCAACACAGGAAGGCCGGAGCTGGAATCGAACCCGGTACCTCTGCACTGTGAGGTTGATGCGCTAACCACTCGACTACCGGGCCACCCTGTATAAAATCTGACTGAGAAAATGGTTCAAACAAATGCGGTGCTGATCTACATCTTCACACCAACCACCAACAATGGCAGTACTTGAACACATCCTAAACACAACAAACATGCCTGTGTCACACACCCTCATCTTCATTTTCATTTTCCCTTCAGTGCATTGCCAAGTGGCTGAGTGGAGCGAGTGGACTCCCTGCTCTCGCTCAGGGAGAACCTGTGGCTTCAAACGGGGGCAGGAGACCCGCACACGGCAGGTCCTGCAGTACCCATCGCCTTTCGGCGGACCATGTCCTGAGATCTCTGAGATCAAAGACTGTGTGGTCATCAGGAGAACATGTCCAGGTCAGTGGAACAGTGACATAGATGAAAACAAGTGGAGATTACCCTGGAATAGCAAGATTGTCCAGTTAGGCTACTAGACCTCGATATACAGCAGTACTGTATTAATATCCCCAAAACAAAATTGACCCAGTACAATTCTTTATGTTAACCTGTCGCTCATTTAGCTGTTACTGTGACGTGTGGACATGATTGTGAAGTCCAGACCTCTCTGCTTTTACAATCGCAGCTAGTCCTCCTTCCGCTTAGGACTATGACTGTTTACTCAGAGGATTGTCTTTGTGGTTAGAGCGAGGACAGTTTGGGTTGGAGATTGTGGTGGCTGGGGGGGGGGGGGGGGTTGT
>CAAKHF010020041.1:23711-35280 GCA_901007745.1 Hippocampus kuda | reverse complement strand
TATTTTGAAAAATTACCGGATTCTCTGTTACATCCGTCTATGTCACGCTTGACTTACGTCAAGCCACGCTTCTCCGTCACGTGACCGATTACGCTAAAAACAACGCTGGAGGTCGCAAAATTGGTTTAAAAAAACTGCTGGAGATCGCAAATGACGGCGGCCTTAAAAGTACGTTCGAGACAACTGGATTCAAGTTATGGCTGAATACTCTGAGATCGCCACAATAGCACTGTTGCTATTTCCGACATCCTACCTGTGTGAGGTGGGGGGGTTTCTGCAGCAACGGCGACAAAAACAAAATTACGAAGTAAACTGGACATAAAGAACACACTTGAGGTGTCATTATCTCCTATTACCCCGAGATGGGACCGTCTAGTTGCAGAAAATCAAGCTCGGGGCTGTGGTGAGTCGTCATTTTCTTGCACTTTGAATTTGCGTTGTATCGTATTTTGAAGGCATTAAATATTACCATAGCGATCAGTGTTGCGGCCAGATTCGACACTCCTTGTGTTTATTATTATATTTCGAAAACACCACAGTTTTCATGCAGCTCATACCATATTATTTTGTTGTATTAATCCGCCACATCTTAAATGCCGGTCCCTGAAAATATTGTCTGACATAAACCGGTCCGTGGGGCAAAAAAGGTTGGGGACCCCTGATCTAGACCACCTCCCCAAAGAACTACTCACAAGAAAACCCTTTTAAGGCGGGGAGAAAAAGGGATCGCAAATGGAGAGGGACCCCCTTCCAGGATGACCAGATTGCGATGGGTGTCAATTGGGCAACATTTAAATGATATGCTGTACCGCAGCAGGCGGCACAGTGATGGAGGTACCGCAGCATGGGAGTCAAGTTCATGAAATGAAGTAGGTAGACTCACATGGGGCAGTAGTTCTCCTGAGGACCAGTCCCACTCCTTACAGCAGGCATGTCCAGCTCCGGGCTTGGAGGGCCACTTTCCTGCCTGTTTTCCGGCTCTCCCGGCTGCAACACACCTGATTCAGATGATCAGCTCATCAGCCAGCTCTGAAGCAGCATTAGAACGATCCTGATGATTTGAATCAGGTTCGTTGCTCCTTGGAGAGCTGGAAAACAGGCAGGACAGCGGCCCTTGAGGACCGACTTTGGACACCCCTGCCTTACAGCAACAGTCTCATTTTGCTCATTGCCACGCTGCCACCTTGGAGCAGGAGAGAAGCAGCAGTAAAGCAGAACAAAATTTGATTAATCTAATACATTTCTTGATTAGAACTGAGAAGTAAAAGAGTAAATTGCGAAGTTTATCAACAAATAACAGGACAGGTTCCCCCAAAAAGTGTATTTCCTAATGCCAAACCATTAATATGTAGGGGTTTATTATACTTGGTCATTTACTTTGCTTTATGGTTGATAACGTATGCTGTCTCTTCTCCAGCTCACTCTTTATGAATGTCACTCTCAAGGAGAAATCCGACTCTTGCAGTCTTATGTGGACGCTGATGTATCCTTGCTGGTCTCATCCTCACCACCATTGCAAGTTCATGTTGAGTGGCAGTGTTTTTAGTCCTTCAACAGAGACCGTTTGACTTGTTGTGCACTTGAAGTGAACCAGATAATTTTCTTGACCAAAATCATGCAAAGGCAGACGAAAACTTCTACACGTGTGCCTGGACCTATGACACCAACACCAGTCACCCTCTTTTGGCTGTTGCCGGCTCACGGGGAATCATCCGAATTATCAACCACATCACAATGCAGTGCATCAAGGTTGGCTTTTCCCTCTCTCCCTCTCAAATGCTGTAAAGCACTCACATTGCATGTTCTTGGTTAAAACATTTATGTTCTCATACTCAGCACTATGTCGGTCATGGGAATGCGATTAATGAGCTGAAGTTTCATCCGAGGGACCCAAATCTTCTCCTGTCAGTCAGCAAAGGTACCGTTTCATCCCTACCACACAAAGTGTTGTACAAATGCAAAATTTAAATTTTGTGTCCCTGCAGATCATGCCCTTCGTCTGTGGAACATACAAACTGACACATTAGTGGCCATATTTGGCGGAGTGGAAGGTCATCGAGATGAAGTCCTAAGTGCTGTACGTTACATTAAGTCACACTTAGTAGAAATCATAAACTCATGTTTTTTTGTTTTTGATTTTTTTTTTTTTTTTTAAATTATCCTACTGCAGGACTTTGACCTCCTGGGTGAAAAAATAATGTCATGTGGGATGGACCACTCCCTTAAACTTTGGCGAATTAACTCAGAGAGAATGCAGAAGGCCATCCGTGGATCCTATGAATACAACGCCTCCAAGACCAACAGGTAACACCAGAACAAAACAATCAACATATGCTCTTTTTTTCACCCTCTTGTTCTCTTTTTAGGCCTTTCGTGTCACAGAAAATTCACTTTCCCGACTTCTCTACACGAGACATCCACAGAAATTATGTGGATTGCGTGCGGTGGCTCGGCGACCTCATTCTTTCGAAGGTACAAGCCCTTAGCGATGTGAATGAGTCGGGTCTGGCCCGCATCACGCTCACCTGCTTTCACATATCCTCCTGTAGTCGTGCGAAAATGCCATTGTGTGCTGGAAACCAGGAAAAATGGAGGACGACATTGATCGCATCAAGCCAAATGAATCAAATGTTACCATTCTTGGACGCTTTGATTACAGCCAGTGTGACATCTGGTACATGCGCTTCTCCATGGATTTCTGGCAGAAGGTGAATCACTGTTGTTTTGCGAATTTGAATGGGGATTCTGTTGTTGTACTTGATAGAAACATTAATGACACCCTTCAAGAGAATTGTTAAGTATTAATCAGTTCTTGCTTCAAATCACTGGACATCGTGCTGCTCCTTGGCATCGTCGGGACTTAGCACAGACGTATAGATGAAAGTGGAGATGATCACAACTCCTCAATAAACCGCAATAATATTAGTCATTCTTCACAGAGGATAAAGAACGCATGAGTGTTGTTATATTCTGTCTACACGTGTTGCTTCACAGGTTGTGTTTAAAAATCTATTTCTCGGAAGGGTTACAACATCTCGACACTGATGCTGTTCATTAGCCTGTCTATGGCATTTTGAATTGTTTGTCACCATTAATCTGAGCAATATTACCGAAGCCAAAGTTGTTGTTTTTTTTAATACATGATGCTTCATATCGAATATGACAGTACACTGGGAGTGGCAATAAATAGCTTCAAGAATAACAGAACAGCAGCAAAGGTTAATCAAAGATGGATTCATTTGTCCCTCAATACATTTTTGACACTGATTTAAAACATGTCTTTGCTTTTTTGTTGCAAATGAGGTTTTTGACCTATAAAAGATTGCTTGTGTAATATGGTGCTTCTGCCGTAGCGGACACACAAGAAACGGGTTGGTAAATGGTGATGTGCTCATCGATGTCCTTGTGGTTGACAGATGTTGGCCTTAGGAAACCAGGTTGGTAAGCTCTACGTTTGGGACCTGGAAGTGGAGGATCCGCACAAAGCCAAGTGAGTGGATCCAATAAGTGACTTTTTTTTTTTTTTTTAAAGCTTTTGTTTTGAGTATCAAATATTATGGTGTTTCTTCACCAGGTCCACCACGCTCACCCTCCCCAAATGCACGTCGGCCATCCGTCAAACCAGCTTCAGCCGCGACAGCAGCATTTTGATTGCCGTGTGCGACGACGCCTCCATTTGGCGCTGGGACCGGCAACGCTGAACACTTGCCGCCCAAGTGGACTGCTCCTTTTTATTATTCACTTTTCTGCAGTATTTTGTTTTTCTTTTTTATATACTGTAAACTCTAAACATTTTCTTGCATTCCTCTGTGATGTTTCAAGCTCCCCATTTTACTCATAACTTGGTCAAAACAAGTAGGGTTTGGTGCAGTCCGAGTGTTCAAATGTTTATTTTATCATTTCTTGTTTACTGGTTCACCATGATAGAATAATTGGAGGAATCAACCATTATTCAAGTAAAAACCTTTTCATTATGTAGTTATCATAATTATTGATAAGAATTATTTTCCTCTGTAGAGTTCTTGGATTTGAGTGTACTGTATTTGGTCTTGAATAAACCTATTTTTATACACAACTTGGTGAATTTTCTAGAATGGCTTTGACAGTGATGGGAAAGACAAAGTAGTTAATTGCAGCAATTGATATTCTATTTTTTTTTTCCAGGTAACCTATCTGTACTTGTTTACGTTGCCAACAGCTTTACTTTTGATCCCTCCATTTAAAAACAGCTGTGCAATTGACACTAATTGTGTCGAAATAGACTTATTACTCGTTAGTGTGCAATTAGCTGCAGCATTCCTGCACATATTACTGTAATTTTTACGTTACAACTAACATAAGTAAAGTACCAATACAGTACTATCTGAATAATTCACTATTATGAGGAAAATAAGGATTTAATTTGTATTCATTAGTACTTGGAAAATGAAAGTGAGATTTATTTATGGGTTAGTGATAGTCTAAAAATTATTAAAATAGGCATAGCTACATATTGGTTGTTGTGTGGTAGTGTTACATAAGATGTACATTGGAATGTGTGTATATTGTATTTCATTTTATGTACAGATATATACTAAATTTTGAGACATATGATAATAAACAGGTAGGAAATACATAATCATGTACTGTACTGCTTTTTGAACATGTGTAAACTATTACCGATTTTTTTTTTTTTTTACTGTTTTGCAGGGTTTTTTTTCCTACTTTCACTGTTCTTTGTAATTGATGGTCTCGATTTTGCGATGTTTTCTTTCAATATATTGTTTTATGCTATATTGTTGTCTCTATCCTGCAACTGGTTTGACAGCTAGTCTGGGTGTACCCAGCCGACTGCCCGAAAACAGCTGGAATATGCTCCAACACGCCCGCGAGCCTCGTGAGGATAAGCACATCGGAAAAATGAATGCTATTTCTATGCATGTTCAAAATAAATTTGGAAAAAAAGGAGATGACGTAAAATTACCATTACGCATCAGATTAGGAGACGAAAGATATTTTGCGTCCATGTTATTGTGATGACTTGGCTTTTCCCGCACCGTTTTTACGCCATGCCTTTCAGTCTGTACTTTTTTTCCTTTCGTTTACCCAGGTACAGCAGTTGGCGACTGACACCCGTCTTCTCCATCTGTACGCCTAAACTTCGGTCAGAGCAGCGGTAACGCGTTACACCGGCCAATTTCAAAATAAAAGCTAAATTAACACATGAAGCTCGATGATTTTCCAATTTACACTAATTATGTTTATGAAACAACCCTGCTATTTATTATCTGATTTTTGTTGCCACTTCTTTGACAGGAATCAATTTTGACAAAGATGACACGAGCGCCCACTAAAAGTCACCCTTGAGGATGTTGACCGCTGAACCAGATTGTCGCTCTTGTCAACTCCGCCGCAACTCTACGCTTGCTGTCGCCGTCACGACAGCGGACTTTTGCCCTCTCTTATTGACAGATAAAGACACGACACCGGCGCGCTGTGCCAGAGCAAGTCCGACATGTTCGCCTCCAAGTCGCCCAAAAGTTTGGCCAGGGATGTGTCCGTCGAACAGATGTGCATGGTCGAGTGTGGCTGCGAAAAAGAGCGCACAAATTGCGTGCACAGTTCAGAGCCACAGTTGCAGGTAGGCCTCGTCTACACTTTCTTTGCTGTTCGTTCCCTACTAAAATGATTTTAAAAGTCTTGTTTTAGTGATTTGTTGTCATAATTGTGCACATCTCCGTTCACTCAGTATTGTACAATAGAACAGAAAAAGAATACTTTTTTTTGGTCATTGTATATTGTTTGGGAGGCAACCAAATTTCGTGTTTACAAAAATATTACAATAGAACGCTCGCTGTAATGAATGTAAATCCTTCGTCACACTCAGGTTCAGAATTAAAACATGTTAGAAAAGTGTTGGAAGAGTGGTACTGCGCAGCAGTAGCATCGCCTCCGAACATTTACAAGATCAACAAACCGATAATATATTGCTACTATAATGACGGAGAGATAACTACACGACCTGCCTCTCTTGGATAGGGTGGAAGAAGCAATCACGTCTTTACAACGCAAAAAAGAATCAAAGGGAAACTTTTCCGCATCATTATGTAGTTGGCGCTGACAGACACACAAACATTGTCAAAAGTAAACTATGCATTATTTGCAAAAAAAAGATGAAAGTAATTGTAATGAACAAGCCTATCATCATGATTCGTTTTTGACGAAAGGGAACATAGAGGTCTATTGACAGATGTTGAGCTGGCTTGGACCTTCTTCAAGCAAAACTGTCACTGTGTATCATACTTCCCAAGGTTTATTACGAAACGTAGGGCCTTGACCCATCATTATGAACTGCATTCTCAAGTGCGATGGCCTTCTTTGTTTACTAAGAGTTTGGAGTTTCTTTGTTTTATGTGAAACAAGAGGACTATTTTTGTTTAAATGAATACAGTAATCTGTTGTGCTTCATCTGTCACTCGCATCAGATGTCCAATCAGAATCACTGTATGCTTGCCTGTATGCAAAGTCTCTTGTTAGTCATACCTTTTACGTCCATAACGGTGTGTTTTACTGTAGACCAGAGGTGTCTAAACCCAGTCCTTGAGAGCCGCTGTCCTGCGTGTTTTCCAATACATCTGATTCAAATGATCAGGATCATTAGCAGGCTTCTTCAGAGCTTGCTGATGAACTGATCATTTCAATCAAGTGTGTTGGAGAAGGGAGACCTATTCCATCATACTGGTCTCTCGAGGACCGAAGTTGGTCTTTCCTGCTGTCGACCATTGTTGTTTTGTTGGTGTAGTGAAATATTAGGGCTGAACTATATAAAATGCATATGCAATATAATCATAATTTGATCATCGTAAAGGGTGTTATTCAACTGGTCATTAGAGAGCTAAGCGGAGGAGGAGGGGAGAGGAGGAGAGGGGAGGGGTTGTTCAAAGCAGACGCAGACATTCACCAGCAGCACAAAACATAGCCAGATAGCCAAAAACAAAACAAAGCAAAACAAACAAACCAAAAAAAAGTACAACACAGCCAGCATCCTATAGGGGCCGGGACAAAGAGCCGTAAAGGAGCAGGTTTGGAAAAATAATTAAGCAAGGAATTTAGCATGTGTGGTGAGTGTATTGACCTGTTAACAACTGTTAAACTATAAACCAAGATAGCATTTAGCCGCCAAAGCAATAACATAACCACGGGCTGCAATGATATCGTCCCATATTGTCTTTATTTCATGGAAGTGTGTGTGTGTGTGTGGGGGGGGGTGTCTTTTTTTTTTTCCTAACTTTATTTGGCCGGGGATCTGTGCGTGATGTAAGTAGGGCTTGAAATAATTTGAAGTTCTTATATTGTACTGAAAATTCTTAAACCAAACTAAGTACTGTGAGAGCTCTGACAGACTGACCATCGCGTTCTTGGTCACGTATCCACTAAGCCTCTCTCCCCCGATTGTTCAGTTTAGAAGGGCAGCCAGCCCTAGGCTGGTTCGGAACTCTATCCATTCTTGGATGATGCAGGCCATTCTACTCATTGGAACCTTCAAAGCAGCATGAAGTGTTCTGTGCCCTTCCCCAGATTTGTGCTTCAAGACAATCTTGGATATAAGCAATGTTTTCAATCAGAGATAAAAGACAAATGTAAAAAGGGTGTGAGCACTGATTGCTCATGCACTTCATTGTTACAGCAAAGACACCAAATATATTGTCTATTGTATATAAACGCTGCTAGATCTGAATTTGCCTTGTTTGCTCCAGTCCGATATGCACTTTGGACAGGAAAAGAGTCATTTTGAACACCAGTGTTTGTCAGTCAACTGTACTGTACTGCAAACCAAAGAGGACAAAAGGGTAGGGGGATAGAATTTGAACCTCCATATATGGATTTAAGATATCCTTTATTTATTTGTCCCACACTGGGGAAATTTACAATTTAGTGCAAATGTGCATAGAGCTTATTTTTGTGAGTAAAAGCATTATCTTGCATACGTGGACTTGTGTGTCAATGAAGCCTAACTGAATGCCAGAAAAATCAATATGTGATGTAAGCATTTTCTGACATGTGTTTGCTCACACTGTCCGACTACAGAGCTGACTTTGAGGTCTTTTGAGGTGCCACTGGCTGACTTTAAGCAGAGTCACATTAGAAATCATGTGAATCGCCGGTCATGTGGCTTTATCGGTCCCTTCTGGATTAAGTGGAGGCCCTCTGTTAGCACACACACTTTATTGGGGGGTGGGGGGGTTAAAGTACTGACTCAAACCAAAACAGTGATGTCATTACTTGAACCCAATTACAACATACAGGGTAAAGGAGCCCAAAATTGTACTCAGTGGTACTGTTACTCTGTGATTGGCTGGCAACCAGTTCAGGGTGCACCCCGCCTATGGCCCGAAGACGGCTGGCATAGGCTCCACCACGCCTGCGACCCTCATTAGGACAAGCGGTTCAGACAATGGATGGATGGATAGGTTACTTTAAAATAGTATGGCTCAAGTAAAAGTAGAAATTTGTCTTCAAAATGATTCATGGAAGAGTAAATATTCAAAGATAAAACTATTCAACCCCACCGCATGTGTTTTTTTGTTTGTTTGTTTGTTTGTTTGTTTGTTTGTTTGTTTGTTTTGAAAAACTTACTACTGAAACCATTCCCGGTTAGGTAAACATACTGAAAGACAGAAAAAAAGTGTTGAAATAAAAAATTAAAATAAATAAATAAAAACAAAAGTTAAATATTTCCAGATACATCACTTTTTAATTGTCACATTATTATTATTATTATTATTTTAAATGCCATGAGCTGTCACCTGACCGAGGTGAAGGTATTTGCTTGTCTCAATGATCCAAGGAGCTAAGTTGTCTTGGGCTTTATGATCCTGGCAGGGTCACTCATGGCAAACAACATATAACAATAAGAAACATTTTTTTCTAAATATTTGAAGATTAGATTTTGCATTAAAAATGTAGATTACATTACTACTATTAAATTTTTGTTTTGTTGATAGCTTCAAGCTCTGAGGTTTTTAAATACGTTTTAACTGCTTAGCATGTAGTGTGTAAGAAAAGTTATAGGACTGGTGTCACAAAAGATATACTGTACTTCAAATCCAAACCACAAATTTCCCATTGCAAATGTTACCCATGGAGTCTAACGCACTTTCCGAGCCTTCTCTGCCACGCCTGCAAGCACTCCTGGAAGAATTGCATGAAGTCTCTTCTCACAATACAATACAACACAATACATCCTCATTTATATAGCGGTTTCACAACAGCTGCAGCTGTAACAAACTCACTGACTGAATGAAGCAAACGCCGCACAACCGCACTCTTTTGTACACATTCTTGTTGATTGTTTGGCCCACATTAAATGGGAAGACTCTTGGACTATCGTGCAGAAGGGTTGGATGAGTAAATGATGCATGTTTGTCATCTTTGCAGCGAGGCCTTGACAATTTGGCCTACGAGTATGGAAGCCAAAGCGAACTCTGTCCTCCACTCCAAACCTCCACAGAAACCTTTAAACTCGTGGGTCTGGCCCCGGAGCACCCGCTCCATACCGTCGTCGAGAGCAGGCTCTCCAGGCTGAGTGGAGTACTGGCCGTCACCACAGCTTCCCCAAGTCAGCTGACCAAGGTGGACTACTCGAGCTCTCTGATCACAGCCGCCGAGATCGCTCAGGAACTGCTTAGGATGGGCTTCCATGTGGAGTCAGAGGTGTGGATCGGCGTGGATGGCATGCATTGGCAGTCCAGTGTGCAGTCCATCGAGCGGTGTGTCGGCACCCTGCGGGGGGTTTCACACGTTCGGGTTTCATTCGAAGAGGGCGCAGCGTTGGTTGTGTTTCAACCGCTTCACATCACGCGGCAGGAGCTGAGAGACAAAATTGAGGAGATGGGGTTTGGAGCTACTTTACTGGCTGATGATCCATCTGCAGCTATCAGCCACTGGCAGGGGGATGTAACCCAAAATGTGACCGTCTGGATAGGAGGAATGACCTGCAACTCGTGTGTGCAGTCCATAGAAGGGAAGATCTCTCAGGTGGTGGGGGTCCATTCCATAGAAGTGTCACTAAAAGATAAAAAGGGAAAAATTACCTTTGACCCGGGCCTCACAGGACCGGAGCAGCTTAGGCTAGCCATTGAAGAAATGGGCTTTGGCGCATCACTGCAAGGTAGGTACATTGCACACGAACAATGTTAGACTTCAACTCAGGAATGTCAAACATAACACACGGGCCCAAACTGGCCTTCAGGAGGAATTTGAAAGCACAAAAAAATACTGGAGGGATCCTGCAGTTGATAAACCGAAGCAAATTGCATGTATTGGATTCGGAGGTTCTATTTATTAATTTTTTTGTGTAAAAGAATAGTTCCTTAAATATGAAGATTTTCCTCATGTACTTGTATTGCCTTGCATCTGAACGAAGGGGAAAACACCATCTTATTTTTATATATACTAATTATGCTCCAATTTGACTGGTCCAGCCCACTTGACATAAAATGAGAACGTGGTCCCTGAATTACAATGAGTTTAACAGCTCTGCATTAATCTGGTATAAAACCTGTGTCCCAATTTAAAGCTCCATGAGGATATATCCAACCTATCCAGTTTATTGAGGAGCTGCCTATGGCGGCACCATGACAACTGCCTCAACCCATGAATCATATGTTCCCAACCTTCCTTATACACTTGGAATGGAACAAAAATTTATTGTCAAAGCAATCAATAATTCAAAATAACAGCTGTTTGGTGCCGACCGTAGATGAGAAATTCAGAGAGTAAAAACCATGCTACAATTTTGCTTTGGCCACACGTGCTTCTACTCATCTGGCATGACAACACCTTAAGCTCATACCAAACTGTGCCAGGATTTTTACGTTCTGGACCTGAATTGCCCATCACCGGTGCCTACATATTAGTGGTACTACGCAGCTTTGACACTAAAGTAGTGACGCCCCTGATAATCAAACATTATGTAGCCATCGTAAAACCCAACGCACAGCGTTTTATTGTGATACTATATTTTGAAAAGATAAGGCAAGACAGAATGCATTGAATGTCAGGGCCAGTCACCTTGCGTTAGCCTCGCACCGGCTACCATAGAAACCGAGTAGCCATGCAGCCTCTCCACTGCAACATGAAGAGCTCTTCTAGACGTCTTTCTTTGAGGATTAACGTCATCAGCAGCTTGCCAAATAGGGAAATTGACTATGGTGAGGCCAAGCACAGCTTTGTATATTGCCACAGACATGAAGTTGAATCTAACATTTTTAAGAATGACGGTGAACTTGTAAATGTGAAAATAAAGAACTACATTCACTCCCAAAGACATATTTATATGTCTTATCACACTCCACACATTCAACCCCAGATACTTTTTTTTTTTTCAATTTTTCCAAGACTTGGGGTAAAAAAAAAAAATTTAAAAATGGGGTCTAGAATTAGCTGGTACTGAATGAGTTAAGGGCGGCCCGGTAGCCCAGTGGTTAGCACGTCGGTTTCACAGTGCAGAGGTACCGGGTTCGATTCCAGCTCCGACCTCCCTGTGTGGAGTTTGCATGTTCTCCCCGGGCCTGCGTGGGTTTTCTCC
>CAAKHF010020041.1:8346-23691 GCA_901007745.1 Hippocampus kuda | reverse complement strand
CAAAGCAGCGGACCGGCACAAAAGAGAAAAAATGCTTCATCAGCGTGAAGGGAATGACCTGCGCCTCGTGTGTGGCCAACATTGAGAGGAACCTGCTTAAACATCAGGGTGGGTTGTGCAGTGGCCGGCAAATAGAAACAAAAATGGAAAATTTTTCGGCCTACCGAGCCTCAAGGAAATTTTGCCTTGGAAAACACGATTACATCAACACACACATTTATGACCACACTAGTGACATGACAGCTTTTTTATTTATATTACTTCATTCACTTTCGTCCAAAGTGAAATAATAGAGCAGATTTGGGAGTGCAATGTGGTTTTGTGGAATAAATGCACATGTTTGATCTTGACATGGTTTTCATATTGATTGCACAAATCTGGAAATGACAATGTCTACAGATAATGGGGAGAATCGATACGCTATGTTGTGGAAAGGAGTGGGCGTGAGGTAGTGGGGCTCTGTAATAGAGTGTGGTGCTGACAAGGGAGGCAAATGTCACCTTGATTTTTTTTTCAAATAATAGTCGTGTGATATTGAAGGCAGATTTCTGTTAGATGGAAAAATAAAAATGCCGACCGCACAGAAAATGCACGAAAAGGTCAGAGACCAAAGATTAAAAAGTCTTTCATGAGCCCTGTCGAACCTCTTTACAATGTATGACTGTCATTTAAAAAGCGATTGGTTGTTAGACACCAGTCACTAAATACTATTCAAAATGTGGCGTCTGCGGTTAGACGCTTGCGTCCTCTCTTCTTCGGTTACTTCCATAGCTGTGATGTTAGAGAAGCCAAACAATGAAGTGGCTAATGTTATTTCATGTTGTTATTTTCATTTTCAACAACTAACCATTTGGTGGCACTGTATGGTGTAACACGCTAGTTGGTCATATTATTGTAATGGACTGTCGTTCAAACCTCACGTTTTCTACTTTCACTAGCACAGGTACTAAGTCTGACGTTTGACCTGCAGGGATCATCTCTGCTTTGGTGTCACTGATGGCTGGAAAAGCGGAGGTGAAATATGACCCTGATGTGATTGACGCTCCTGCTGTGGCTCATCTTATAGAGGACTTGGGTTTTGGTGCCAAGACTATCGAGGACGACACAGTCACTCACGGGAAACTTGATCTCTGTGTGAGTTGATTTAAAACACCAACAACTAGAAAAATATGTTAAATAATAACACTCTCATTTGGATCAGAACTACAGTATACTCTATGCCTAAATGTGATCATTAGCATTCATCCAAGAAAATTTTAAGAAAAATGCATTCATGTAAAAATGAAAGGGAAATCAAATCTTGGATTAACGTCTTCAATTAGAACCATAATTTGACAACAAATAGTCATATACTGTAGTTTCACATAATAGTGTAGGGAAAAAAACTAAAAGAAAAACTTTCGGGGGAAAAAACTTTTGAAAAAAGTGTCCTCAAAGTTGCTTGAAAAGAGAATTTTGGAGGGGGATGGTGCAGGGGTGAATAAGTTTTAGTTGAAAGAATCTTTTGGAAAAAAACAAAAGCTTTTGAAAAGATCAACTTCAAAAGCATATCCCTGCTGATGTGTCCTACTTAAGAATAACAATATGCATGCATGGCAAGAGGCAACCTGTTGTGGGAATGAAAACGATTTTTGGGCCCGGTAAAAATTATTTTGATTTCTTTCGTTTTTTTTTGTTTCTGAAAATGTTTTTTAAATACTGTACATTAAAACTATTTAATTCGGAAGAATTAACTTTGCTTCACTTCGCCGACAGATAATGGGAATGACGTGTGCATCCTGTACCCACAATATTGAGTCTAAACTCAGCTCAACCAAAGGGATCGTTGGTGCCTCGGTTGCCTTGGCAACCAAAACAGCAAACATCCAGTTTGACCCAGATGTGCTGGGAGCTCGAGATATAATCAACATCATTCAGGTGAACCACGAGGCATTCCGTCTCCGAAATCTTGTTGACAATATCTTGAGGTTGGTTTCTCCCTTCAGAACCTTGGCTTTGAGGCCACTCTGAAGAAGGCGGGCTACAAAAGCAACTTTGACCACACAGAAGAGATTCAACAGCAAGTATCGAATTACCTTGCAGCCCCGGTAAATTTATCGCGGGCATTCAAATGCCAAAGTAATGTGTGCGTGAATGTTTGCTTCAACAGATGGAAGACCTCTTTCCTGCTTAGCCTGGTGTTCGGCCTGCCTGTCATGGGCCTCATGATCTACATGATGGTGATGGACAGTCAGCACCAGCAGCATGGAGGCGCCATGCCAGAGGAGCAAAACCTGCTGCCTGGCCTCTCCATCCTAAATCTGACCTTCTTCCTCCTGTGTACACCTGTCCAGGTATAATGCTTTCCACAGAGGTCCACAATTCAGTCATTCTCAAACCACCAATGGTATGAAGGCTTCCTCTAGTGCAGGGGTCATCAGCCTTTTTTTGAAACTAAGCACTACTTCCTCTGTAGGCCCACTGACTCATTTGAAGGGCTATCGGTTTGATACACACTTTTGAAATAACTAATGCCCAAATTACCTTGATATGTTATTATTCATAAATGGTATTTTGGTGGTCAACACCTTTTTCAAACCAACATCATTTTCTGGCTCTCGTTTCGCACCAGGTCTTGGGAGGCCGATACTTCTACATCCAGGCGTATCGCTCTTTGAAACACGGCACAGCCAACATGGACGTCCTCATTGTGCTGGCCACCTCGATCGCTTACGTCTACTCTTGCGTGGTGCTCGTCGTGGCCATGGCAGAACGAGCCACTCAGAGCCCAGTCACGTTTTTTGACACGCCACCAATGCTTTTTGTATTCATTGCACTGGGCCGATGGCTGGAGCATCTTGCCAAGGTACGAAATGGACACACAGACACGTTGTCAACAGACGGTCGAACATTTTGATTCCTTTCAGCCAATATGCTAGTAATGGAAAGGTAATTTAGAAACAGAATATACAAACTTGTGTTATACTAATAAATCATTATTGCAAACATTGTTTGATTTTTTTTTTATCACTAAACATTAAAAAAGGTGTCTATTTTGTGTTCATGAATAACTGTTGTTTTATCAATGTACATCTTGATAACGCACTTGTTGTTTCTTCAAAATAAGAGCAAAACTTCAGCAGCCTTGGTCAAATTAATGTCACTGCAAGCCACCGATGCCACTGTGGTCACCATGGGACCTGACCACTCCATTCTCAGGTGCAACAATCAATTACTTCAAGTTTGCAACGAACAAAATCAAACTGAGCTTCAATATGTTATTTGGCTTTGCTCTCCCTCAGTGAGGAGCAGGTGCCGGTGGAGCTGGTACAACGCGGCGATGTCGTCAAGGTGACTCCAGGAGGGAAGTTCCCTGTAGATGGGAAGGTGATTGAAGGAAGCTCGATGGCAGATGAGTCTTTAATCACGGGTAATTCATTGTTTAATATCAATAAATAAAACGTTTTTTTTGTTGTCGTTTTGTTTTTTGTTTTTTTTTACATAATCGGTGTAAAACCGGGAGGCATGTTTACCTCACATTCAAGAGATCCAGGTGTCAATTTCCATTGGATTAGCTCTGTGTGGCATTTTGCCTGCATGGATACCTTCTGTTTCATCCCACGTGCCTAAAAGTGAGGACAAGTGGTATAAAAAAAAATGGATAGATGGACTCAGTAAGATTTTCTTTTTTAAGTCACAGGATAAAAATTATACAGGCCTAGGATAAGATTGAAACAGCCCCATCAGCCCATCTACTTCCAATTTACTGAGAGTTGATCTTTCCTTCACACTTCCATTAGGTGAGCCGATGCCTGTTAGTAAGAAGGTGGGCAGCTCGGTGATCGCCGGCTCCATCAACGCTCATGGCGCTCTTCTTGTGAAGGCCACCCATGTCGGTGAAGACACAACGCTGTCACAAATTGTCAAACTGGTGGAGGAAGCCCAAACATCCAAGGTTAGTCAATATGCATTTGTGAGTATTTCATATGAGTGCGCGATGGCAAATTTTTCAAGCCGCAAACCAAATTAAAGAACTGAGGAAACCAGTGCAGTTTTTTTTTCCATTTATTCTTCAAAGACAATTCATCCGTTTTATAGTATTAGTCAGTCTGGCAAGTGACTGACACGGAGAGACAGACAAATACTGTTCTTGCCGGAGAGGAAGTAATAGTAACTACTTGCACAGCATCTAATGGCCTGCAACCAGCACTAGCCTAATTCTCTCAGACAGTCTCTGAAATTGTGCACTGATACTGTATATACAGACAGACCTAATGAACACAATTTGCAATGAAACTTCCGTGACTGCCTCATACTTCATACCGCCTGAGTAAAATGTGTGTAGCTCCCGATGCCGCTCACTCACTGCCCACTGTTGGGTTCCCGCAGGCTCCCATCCAGCAGTTTGCCGACCGACTCAGCGGATATTTTGTCCCCTTTATCATCCTGGTCTCGCTGCTAACTCTGGTGGCGTGGCTTGCCGTAGGCTTTGTCAATTTTGACATTGTAAGGGAGAACTTCTCGGTAGGTGTGCATGCCCTCGCATTCATTGTTTTAGTTTTGTAAAGGAGTCAACTCAGTACTTTCATAAGTCTTGTTTTTTTTTTGTTTTTTTTACACGAGTGTCTGTACTTCAATGTACTCGGTACAGTGTTTGTGTACTTTTGTCACCTCTATTCACGTGCAGTCAAAATAGCAGCGTCATGCTATATTCTTTACAGGGTTATAACACCAACATATCCAAGGCGGAAGTCATCATTCGGTTTGCCTTCCAGGCGTCCATCACTGTTCTCGCTATTGCATGCCCCTGCTCCCTGGGGCTGGCGACCCCGACAGCAGTAATGGTGGGCACTGGGGTGGGAGCGCAGAGCGGGATCCTCATCAAAGGAGGCGAGCCCCTGGAGATGGCCCACAAGGCAAAACACATCCATCCTTAGCCGCACTCAATTCATATGTCACAAAAGGATGAGGATGCCCATCTGCCTCTCACTCTCTCTTCAGACCAATGTGGTGATGTTTGATAAGACCGGCACCATCACTCACGGTTTGCCGCAGGTGACGCGTGTGTTGGTGCTCTGGGAGATGGCCCGCATGCCTCTGAGAAAGATCCTGGCAATAGTGGGAACAGCAGAGGCCAGCAGTGAGCACCCACTTGGCGTTGCAGTTGCCACGCATTGCAAAGAGGTGAGTTTTTGCATTATGTCTCAGCTTTCTCAAGCCAAGTGAAGTCAATTTTATTAATACAGGCAACAGCACATCTAACAATGGCGATACCTGTGGTGTTGTCTTCAGCTTGGTGCATCAAGAGACATTCCCCGGCAGTCTAAGCCAAACGGCATCATAACTAAGAGATGAGCCAGAACTGGCTTGACTCATCCCTGACTATAAACGTAATCATAGGTTAGGTTTAGTCTTGAATCTGGGTCAGAAAGATGCTGCTACAGGAGTGAAGCCTGATAGCCAAAGGCTCCACCTGCCATTCTACTTAAAGATTTGATGGTCATTGTTCTTATACTTAGGAGCTTGGTGCGGATGTACTGGGTTACTGCCAAGACTTTCAAGCAGTGCCTGGCTGCGGGATCAGCTGCCGCGTCTCCAATGTGGATCACCTGCTTCCACAGCAGAGTGAAGAGCAGTTCTTGTTGCCGGGGGCATCTGCAAATAAAAGCGGTTTCGTTGAGGCAGCCGAGACACCAAATGCAGGTGTGTTACCTTTCAGGCCCGGTGACCTGACAACAGTTGATTTTTCTCTTAGTGTTGTCGTTTTAACACTTCATAACTTCGTGTTTGCTGACTTTGAATATAGTCCATTTTCTTACCTTGGATCCAGGTGAGGTTTTATGTTACTCTGTCCTAATCGGGAACAGAGAGTGGATGAAGAGGAATGGCCATCATGTAGGAGCCGACGTGGATGCCGCCATGTCGAGTCATGAGGCAAAGGGGCAAACGTCTATTCTGGTGGCTATAGATGGTGAGCAAAGGAAGAAGACGGTTGTTGTTATGACGGCTTGCTGCACTCTATCATAAGGTGCTCTATGCAGGCGTACTGTGCGCCATGATCGCCATTGCGGACACAGTAAAGGCAGAGTCGGCCTTGGCCGTGCACACACTCAAAAGCATGGGGATCCAGGTGGTCCTGATAACGGGGGACAACAGACGCACAGCTAAAGCCATAGCTGCACAGGTGACTGTACTAAGAGGAGTATGAAAAGTAGTGAGCGTTCAACCCCCACATCCTTTCGCGTTCACCTGTGTTCGTCGGCCACAGGTAGGGATCAGGAAGGTTTTTGCGGAGGTGCTGCCCTCACACAAGGTGGCCAAAGTGCAAGAGCTCCAGGAACAAGGCTTGCGAGTGGCCATGGTGGGCGACGGCGTCAACGATTCGCCCGCCCTTGCACGTGCCGATGTCGGCATCGCCATCGGTACGGGCACTGATGTGGCCATCGAAGCAGCGGATATCGTTCTCATCAGAGTGGGTGGCGTCCAATGTGCGGTATATTTCCCTTGCAATGACGTCGCTTACTCGCATGGGCCGACTGTTCGACAGAATGACCTCCTGGATGTCGTGGCCAGTATTGAGCTGTCCAAGAGGACCGTGCAGAGGATACGGATAAACTTTTTCTTTGCTGTTATCTACAACCTTGTCGGAATACCGATTGCTGCAGGTGAGCACTTGTAAGCTGCAACATTAACCTCACATTATTCTGGAGTGGTTCCTTGGCTTATCGGTAACGAGAGCTCAGGCTCTTAATACGCTGTTTAGGTTAATGCCAGTGGCTGTTTGTTTTTTTGTGTCGTTCCCCCCCCCCCCAAAAAAAATCACATCACAGTCCAATAAATGAAAAATCAAATTTGACAAAAACGGTAAATGGAGTGCACTTAAACTGCCTTTTACAACGCTGCACATCCATCCATCCATCTATTTTCCAATCCACTTATCCTCACAAGGGTCGCGGGGAGGTGCTGGAACATCTCCCAGCTGTCTTCGGGCAGTAGGCGGGGTACACCCTGAACTGGTTGCCAGCCAATTGCAGCGCAAACAGAAGAACAACCATTTACGGTCACAACCACACCTAGGGACAATTTAGAGTGTTCAATCCACCTGCCATGCATGTTTTTGGAATGTGGGAGGAAACCGGAGCACCCGGAGAAAACCCACGCAGGCCCGGGGAGAACATGCAAACTTGCTGCACATTCACAATTTTGAAGACTGCCAATTTCAAAAGGGTGTCGCGACCTCAAGTCGAGTCGTGACGTTGGGTGCGGGAGGCTTGGAGAGCAGGAACAAGAGATATGATGTTTTTACGCCTAAAATTGAACTGCTAAAAGGTCATGTTGTCATGATCATTCTCATTTAAATTTGTTCTGCCAAACACAAAGCCTGCGTTATTTCTTATGTTATTACTGTATGTTTAAACAGTATAAATCTGTCAAGTGCTATTATTCCTCTTAAAAAAAAAGTTGAATGTAGAAAATTGATTTGAAATGCAAACAATTTTAGTGAAGCTTATGATCGTGGAATGAATCGAACTGCTAAGTCAAGGTAGCATTGTACTGTATATGAGCCCTGGAAGCTTTGATGATTCAGCCCTCTCGTCTGCCCACTGCAGGCATGTTCATGCCTGCCGGCCTGGTGCTCCAACCTTGGATGGGCTCAGCTGCAATGGCCACCTCGTCCCTTTCTGTGGTGCTGTCGTCTTTGCTGCTCAGATTGTGAGTTCCGATCCACTAGTACACTGTCTGTGCGAGTCGTATTTCCCGTGTGGAATTTGTATGCTCTCCCATGCTTGCATGTTTTTCTCCAGGTACTACGGCTTCCTCCCACGGTCCAAAAACATCCAGTTTAGAGTCCTCATTGAAACTAAAATTTGTGTCATTGAGGACTCAAAATTGTTTGTCAATATGTGCTTTGTGATGGATTGGCCAATTGTCCAGGGTGTAGCGCGTCTTTTGTCCAAAGTCAGCTGGGATTGGCTTCAGCTCACCAGCGTCCCCCGTGTGGGTAAATGATACAGAAAATTGATGAATAGATGTCTGAGTTTTTCTCGGACAAAGTTAAAGAAATGACTCGGCACACGGGAAATTGTCTTCAATATCGACGGGAGGTATCTCTGAGGGCGAACGACGGTAGTCGCCCCGATGATCACACTCAGCGCTCCCTCTCCGCCAATTCGAACTTTTATTTGTAACATATGTAAAATGCAAGAAAAACACTGCCCCTGATATTTGCATACCGCACCCCCGGTCCGGCCCCTCGATAGTGATTGGTTACCTTGGTTTAAGCTTTGAACCACCGGTACGTTGACACCTTTCTGTCTGGTTTACACTGAATCAACATGTTGCAGACTTTGCGGGCGACAAATGTCACCTGGGCGCGACGGGTGTTCTCAAATCGTCTTTTGTTGTTCAACAACGCTTTGTTCCCGAATCGTTCATTCCCCTAGCCTTCTCCCCTGTTCACCCCCGTGCATTGACGTGATAATTGTGGACCTCAAAAGCCCTCCGCCCAGACGGCCGGCGCCTTTGCGCCCATGCATTTGGGAGCCGGATACACACCCAAACGTTTAGACGTGCCCAAATTAAATGAAACTTTAAACATGATACAAATTTTGCTCAGAGATTGCTCTATCAATAGATAATGCGGATGGTGCATTGGGTAGCAATTTATAGTTAATTCCACATTCCACCAACCAGCACAAGAAGTACAGGTTTGATTAGATAAACTATTTTATCAACAACTACAAAAGCAGGAACAATTATCTTATTTACCAATACTGTTAAGGCAGCTGTGGCATAAGCCTTACATGGTGGTGGTCTAACTAACTGATTAAGCGCTGTTTGTGTGTATGTAAACTAATCATCAGCATCCATTAAGATGCACGGCTCTTTCCGGCAGATACAAAAAAACATCGGTGGAGGTGTATGAAGTACGAGCAAGAGGCCTGATGCGGAGCATCCGATCCTCACAGATCAGCACGTACCCGAGACTAGAAGGCCAGCGGCGCAGTCCAGCACCTTCCACTGGACCCTGGGAACAGCACAACACCAATGGCACACTTGTTTTATAAGACTTTATATATTTATGTCAATAAATCTTTTCCAAGTAATGTTGTGTGCTGTGATGGATCTAACATAAAGCGACGCACTTATCCAAAATGTTTATTATCCCAAATTGTACTGGTATTTCAATTTTAACTTTTTATTTTTCCAACCTGAAAAAATAGCTACCGGTAATCACATCCGCAAAGGTTGAATCGAGGTAACCGGACTGCTCTTGTTTGTTGAAGACGTTTCACTTGAATACAAAAGTCTTCTTTGGTTCTAATAAGTGGTTTTGTCACAAGGTGAATGAACAACCATTTGCTAAGCAGAATGGTTTTTCACTAACTTCGCCAACAATTCCCTTTTTTTTTTTGCTGTCTTATTGATTTGGCTTAAAGCTGAAACATTTTCAACAAACAACACCAGCCCAGTTGGATTGATTTTAAGATTTATGGATTACCGTGACCTGGATGACAGACAATCCACACAGACAGTAGAGCACATCAATTTTGTTCCATTTTAGTGTTTCAAGTGTTACGCTTGTTAGGTTTCTGACCTTTCAGAGAATCCCAGCGATCAAGATTTGTGCCTGAAATTTCATTCATGTAACTATTACTTTTAAATGTAAACACATCCTTAAACATAGGAAGGCTTTCAGCACCCTGGAGAGTTTTCTTGGTTATGACATGTAATTGAAGACTCAAGAATCAATCCAAATGCAATCGTCTGTTGCAGCCTTACCCAATCACTCCAACCCCAGAATAATCACTCCAACCCCAGAATAACAAAAGGGCCTCCAAACAGAAACAGTCTGGTGACCAACACGCGGAACAAAGACATTCAGTATCTCATCTACAATGTCCTCTGATCGACACTCAAGTGTTGCCATCGTGTTGATTTTGTTTTCTTACAAGCAGACACATTTGTCAATCCCGCGCTCTGATGTGCCTTTGACTTTGAGGAGCTGACAAGGTCTTTTTAGCAGAAAAATATCAAGGCCAAAGACATGGATGAGTCAGGTTGGAATCAAATACCAGTGATTAAAAATTTGTTGACAAAGAGACATGTAAGGGCACACTGTCCTTTGCTCTTAAAAAGACTTTTCCAGTGCCAGTTTCCCTAGATATTAGACAAGAGGAAGTACTTACGCAGCCTCAAGGGATTTAAACCTCTCATTCTGTCGAGGAAGACTTGATGTGATGCAGGTGCTTGAACTAGTGCCTCATAGATTTGTTGAAATGAGCTCTTTGTTGCTGTGTGCTGGCCAATTTTAAAAAGCTGCATCAGCTTCTGATGAATGACCTTCCCAGCCAGTGTGCTGAGCACATTTGCTACCGATCTGCTTTGGAACGTGTTGCTCTATTGCTCCCCGTGGAACAAATCTAGTTGATAAATCACAAAGCAAAGTTACAAAACAAACAAAAAAAATGTGCCAAATAAGAGTCTGCGTAAAACATACAAAAGTTACGCGGTCATTCATTCCTGTTTTATTTCACTGAGCCTCATCCCTCTCTCATCCAAAAGTACAGTTGACATGTTCCATGTTTTAAGTATGTATTAATGGCCTTGCCTTGACCACTACAACACCAACCAGGGTGCCCTCCAAGCCCCCCAAATTGTGTATTCCATCAATTTTCTATACTTATTGTGATAAAGTAATAGAGGGAGAGGTAGGGCACAAACGAGTTGCCACTCAAGAGCAGAGCACCTATAGACAAAGCAGTCAGACAATCTAAAATAAAACGATTCATTTAATTCCTAAATAATCTCCTTTTGTGTTATTAACACTTTTCAAAATGTACTCAGGGGGCAGGAAGATGAATGGGGTTGATCAAAGCCATGTGGTGGCACATTATCATCCTTCAGACGCCAATCCCAGTTTTGCATTTATTTTTGGATTGCACACGTGGATGTTGATCTCCTCCTATTTTTGACAATATATGTCCAAAATTTGAGAGGCGCATATTTTTGTGAATGCTTCAGTAATCACATTAGCAAAAAGCTTCCCTTTTCACTGATTTAGCAATGTACTTAAGTCACTGCCACTTTTTTTATTGCATGTCAACAATGCATTAAGCTAACAAAAACGGCAATAAATGTGCCACACTACATTTTAGTATGATGAGCATATGTAAGACACTTTGATGAGTGAAATACAAAGCCTAACCCTTCACTGTTTCCAGTGAAGAAGACAAGGACTTGTTGGCCAAACATCCAGGAAGAGATGAAGAGATTTGAAGTGTTTGCTTTCACTCCCATTCAGCGCTTGGAGCAGGTGGCAGGGATGCTGATTGCATGAGCAAGCTTGAAGGCTGATTATCTGATTGCATCAAATGGAGGGGAAAACAGATAACTGCGCTTCTGCAAGTATGCAGTCACCCCATTATGCATTAGGAAGGGAAATTCCCAGCATTAAAATGTACATTCAGGATTGAAAAAAATGAGATCATGTTACGATTGATTGCCTTATGGTCAATCAACTTTCTGGAAATGTTCAAGTACTTTTTCACGGAACTGATTCGTGATTTCTGTGTTCTTTGCATATTTATGCTATACAAAGGTTTAAGTTCATCAAACCAATTTTAATATCACACAGAGACTACCCAAGGAAACACAAAACTACCGCTGTATGATTCATAATTTGTGCCTTTGTCTTTTTGACATTTTTCAGTGTTGCTGAAGGTCATCAAGTTAAACTGACGATTCAGGATGAGTGGTTGACCGTCAGCTGGAAAACTCCGGGAGGCAGCAGGTAAATTCATCAAACAGTCACACCCATCAAATGTTTGCGAACACAAACATTCATAGTAAGTTGTTTCATATTGGTCATATTTTTACATGTACCACATACAGTATATTTCTAAGTAGAGCTGCAATCTCTGGATCGCCGAGACGTTGATAAAACACTACAACATTTTCTTAAATTGGTTTACTGGCTTGAAGGATTCTTCAACCACACTTACATTTCTTAAACCAAACGACAACACATCATATAATTATTTATACAAACTCACATTTGAGTTGATCTTATTCGAAGTCTCCAGTCTGAAGAAACGGAATTTTTCAGGAACAAACTTTTCTCCACATGATGAATCAGGAGAAAAGTTTGTTCCTGAAAAGTTCATGAATCATGTCTTGGCTTGAATGAACTACAGCAGTTTTCAATCCGCTGACTTTTCTGAACTCAACCATTTCCAAATTCTGAATGTAATCTCACTTTACAACCTTGGGACGAAGACTTGGAGTGGAGGTGTTATGAGGAGAGCAAGGTCCAAGAAATATAATTACATAAAACACTATGTCACATGGTTAGGCAAATTAGAATGCAACCAGGAGGCAAAAAAAAAATCTCCAATAAACTGCAACAAGATACTCTCAGAAGCCTTGCACAGTCGTATCCGATTTATGGATTTAATTTGTTTGTAGAGGACCTGTGTGCTTGTTATTTGTTGCATTGTACAATTTTCATCTGTTGCGATAAATAGCTGCAAAATCTAAAAGACACTGTCTTGAAGAATAGATGGGATTATTTACTGTATTTCTATCAATAGATCAGCAGCCCTGGAATAAAATGTTATCATTTGTAATGTTTGTTTATTTCATTGTTCAGATAGAAAATAACTACACTTGGATCTGCAATTGGCTGGCAAACAGATCAGGGTGTCCCCCCGCCCACTGCCCGAATACAGCAGGTATAAGCTCTAGGACGCCTGCGACCCTCGCGAGGATAAGCGGATTAAAAAATGGATGGATGGATAACTCTTGGACGTCATATCTACATTTCCCTTACATGTTTTAAAAAATTGTTCTTAGCACTATAGGGCTAAAGTAATTTCTTCTCTAGCAAAATGTGATATATGTTTAAAGACACTAAAAATCTGCATACAATATGTATTCCATTACTAAGGACAGATTCGCTGTAGAACATAAATACATCAAAATCCAGAACGCCACTTGAGTACTTCAAATCAAGAAAGTCAAACAAGCTACCGTACATCTGCCCTTCACCTTGCTGAAACAGATCCTGCCTTGACTTGTTTCCACAACACAAATAAAACTCGTACTTCACTGACTTTTTTGGGGATGACAACCAAATACAGAATCTTCTAGACATTAGCATTTTGTCCTTCTCGCCACATATTTGCGTGTTTTTCAAGACAGTGAATTGTTTTAATTTTTTTGATGCTTCTTATCACGTCTGACTTGTGCAGCAATGTATCGTCGAGCTGGTTTTATCGCTCACTCACAAGCCTCAAACATTTTCCCTGCTTGACTTTCATCTATATGTATCAATGCACACTCATTTATATTCATTGGTGCATCATTTCTAAAACCCACTGCTGGCTGTATCGTAGTCCCTGCTGATATGGGAACTGCTCGGCAAGGACTTGAGGTACTCCAAGTGCCTTCTTGCCTCCTCCTGGTTGTGTCGGATGTAGTAGATGATGTAAGCGGTCACCATGGCGAACCAACAGAACATGGCCACGAACATGGCCACATCCGTCGTCTTCTGGTGAAAGTTGCAGAAGTTGATGCCCGAGTCCAACACCTGGATGACCGGTTGCCCGACATATTCGTCCTGCGCAGACGTCGAGCAGCTCACCTCATTGATCGTCTCAGGGTCGAGTCTCAGCTCCCTCAATACTTCCTGCAAAGAGCACTCGCAGTTCCAGGGGTTGTTGGACAAGCGCACACGAGCTTGCAGTTTAGTGAAGGTTTCCTTTGGCAGGCTGCTGAGGTGGTTGTTTGAAAGGTCCAAGGTCCTCAAGCCTTGGGAAATTCCTTGGAAAGCGCCGACCTCCAAGCTTTCAATGAGGTTATGGGAAAGGTCGAGGTCCCTGAGTTGGTGGAGGTCCGTGAAGGCTTCCTTGGGGACGTGTGTGATCTGGTTGGACGAGAGCAAGAGAACCACGGTGTCCTTGGGCAGATTGGAGGGGATGTTGTCCAAGTTACGTGACGTGCACTGCACCACAGCGCCATTCCTTTCAGTGCAATGGCACCTTTTTGGGCAGGCACGCGCAATGGTGATCATGGTCAATAGAAGCCACAGTGAACCCAGGAAGTCAAGATAAGAGCAAGAATTATTGGATGACCTTGGAGTGGTCCCCATTAGTCCGGAAGTTTTGTCTTCAGAGCCATTTTCGACTGTCACCTGATCGTTTGTCATCTGGCTGCAGATAAGATGGGATCTCGCACGAAATGTGTGGCAACATTGGCATCGTTGGGACACGAGATTTCAGAGTGGAGCTCTGTCGACATCATAGGCCAAAGAGGAGTCTAACGTTTTGTTTCGGTCCCTCCTCATCTTTTCCAATGACTACAAAGAGAAGGTTGAAAAAGAAGAAGGAGAAAGAGAAGGTTGTTTAATGACAACACTGACTCCTCTGTACACACTTGAAACTGCTGAAAGTGCAAGCCGGTAAAGTTTCAGATAATCATAAAACAGCATCTTAGCACAGTACAATACCCTTTGCATGGGAAAATAAAACCACCCGATGAGGCGAAATGCAAAGATGTTCTTTGAATGTATATGACTCACAGTGACAGTGCTTCATATGAAAGGACTGAAGGTCAAAATCTAGATTAGAATTTATTCCAGCATCAACAGGAAAATGATGTGCATGGATGACAAATGAACACTGAGAGTCAAAATAACGCAGATGCTGTTTCTGCTAACATTTCGGGCATTGTTTATAACAGACAAAAGATTACTGACACATAAATGGATGTCCAACAAAAGTCTTTGTCACAGAAACTGTGGTATCAGTGAACGAGATGAATTGTTTTACAAATCACTGAAATATTATATCCCAAAGGTTTAAAAAAAGAAAAACCAAATAAAGGTCAATATTTTAAGAACATTACTTCTTGGGCTATTTTACATTAGCTTGCACAAAAATAGCCCATTGTGGGACAAAAAAAGTTAAGAAAAAGTAAGAAATCAATACCTGGCCGTTCCCTCCTCTCAGTTTGGTCCTGAACGCGTCACAGGAAAATGTTCAACGGAATTGAAAAATCTTCTCCATCATATGTCCTTAGCTTGAACCCCAAAAATGAACAGCAAAAAGCAACTGCAGCCGCCAAGATGCAAGTGCTCAATGAGACTTTGCCGGCTGCTGTCGGTGCAGCTTTGAGACTGTGTGTGTGTGTGTGCGCGTGCGTGCGTGCGTGCGTGCGTGCGCGCGTGCGTGTGTGTGTGTGTGTGTGTGTGTGTGTGTGTGTGGTGTGTGTGTGTGTGTGTGTGTGTGTGTGTGTTGTGTGTGTGTGTGTGTGTGTGTGCGTGCGTGCGTGCGTGCGTGCGTGCGTGCGTGCGTGTGTGTGTGT